>JADRCD010219054.1:0-29374 GCA_019843815.1 Montemys delectorum
TTTCTTTATGAACCAAGAAGTACATGATTCACTGGGACACATTTTGGTTTTATGAATTTTCAAATTTTTCTCAACCTTTGCCCTCCAGAAGTCAAATACATTAGAGATTTACACATGGCAATTCTTTGTTTGTGCCTGTGCTTTTATATACTAAAAATGTATTTATAAAAAAAATGCATTCATAAATGACTAGCTTTGAGTTTGATAATTTACATTACTTATGAAGATAGATCACAGATAACGAAAACACGTGTGTGTGTGTGTGTGTGTGTGTGTATGCGTGTGTGTGCGTATACATATATACTATTTAGAAAGATATTATAGTCTAGTTATATATATGCCAGGAGTTGGTAGATAATGAGGATATGTATGTGGGAGAAGAATATATAATTGGAAGGGAAGGAGGAATAGAAGTAAGGAGACAGGGAAGACAGAAGAGAAGAAGGGAATGGAGAAATAAAGGTATGGAAAGGAGACAGAGAGAGAGTAAGACAAAAGGTGAAAGGGGGGATATATATTAGAAGGAAAAAGGGAAAGACAAGAAGGGAAGGAGGGAGAAATAAATGGAAGGAGAAAGGAGAGAGGCAAGGGAGAAAGAAGGAAGAAAGGAAAAGAGGAAAGAGAAGGAGAAAGAAAGAGAGAAAGGGAGGAAAGTAGAAGGAAGAAAGGAGGGAGAAGATGCTAAGGTACAGAGCAGGGAGAGACAGAAACTTCTCTTTTTGTTTACATCCTTTCATAGAGTTTAGTTGCTCTCAATCATGACCAAGACTCTTTTGGCATGGACATTCCTTTTGATCCCAAAATGGTTTATATTTCAGAAGAGTCTAATCCTTCACCAGTGGAAGCTTTCCCTTCTTATATTTAGTCAGATCTCAAAGTGTGGAGTAGCAAAGTAGAGGATCTCATTCATATCACTCTTAATTCCTACCTTAAATATCAAATGGAGCAATTATTGAAGAATTGGAAGAAATTTAAAAACATTTGAATATCAAGGATTTGTAATAATGCAATGTTGGCTCCATAGTTGGCAACTCTATTTCATGTTTCCTAGTCTAAACGCAAAACACGAAAGCTGTTGTACACTGCAGTGAAGAATAGAGGCTAGAACTGCCTTCTTGGGTCACCGTGAGTTTTGATACCAGAATTTTACATCTCTTCCTATCTCTATCTATTACTATGTGTTGGAATTGTTATCGCCCATTCTATGTGGTTCTGGAGTGGGTTTTGTTGAGAAACTGATGGGAAAGTGACTATTTGACCTTGATTTTGAACTAAATTCAAGTTTTCTTGAGCCTTGACTTCAATATTCAGATCTAAGTTACTCTCCAAAATAAATATGGGCTGGAATAGGTTCATTACCAAAAGAACTCTAGCTCTTGCAGTTTTTGATTAAATACTCAAATTGATCCTGGCAGCAGTGCTTTCCTCGATACCCACCCTAATGTCCTGGGATCCTAAATCAAAGACACACAGACTTCATAGTTTGATATGGCTAAAACAGCTCAATGATTGGGCCATTTCCTAACTTCCACGTGCCCAATCCACCTTCTTCTGATATTCCCAAGTCATTACTTACTATAATTTATATTCTGTCTCTGCTGCCCTGGACTCAGTTGGGTAGCCCTCTTGTGGCTGTTCTTCCCTGGTTCCTATATGGTGGCTATGCTTGCTGTCCCTCACTTTCTCAGGTGTGGTATCTTTCCTCCTCTTCTTCTCCCAGCATGGCAGATCTCCCACCTCCTTCCTTTCGCTCTATCCCTAGCCCACGAGTCTTAATAGTCCCAGCTGCTACATTTCAAAAGGAGACAGTCAACATGAAATGAGGTAAGATGAAGCAACACACAGCCTAGGGTTGTGTGTAAGAGTTACTTTATCCTGTAGAAAAGTATCACCAGTGTCTGAATACTTGATTTCTATTAATTAATTAATAAATCTCAGAATTACTAACATTTGTTTTAAAAGTAACTATTATAGAGACATTGCATGCTTTTAAATAACATGGAATGGAAGCAAACCTTTGAATGTTACAGTACTGAAAGGTAAAACTGTTGAGCGATTAGATGGTTAAATATGTTCTAGACACAAAACAAATGATTCATTTAGGAGCAGCCCTCCTGGTAGACAAGGCGTAACTGCTCTAAAGCCCACTTCCCCCATGAAAGCATCTGTCTTTCCCTTGCTGCATGTCTTGAGCACTCCAGATGAAGTACCAGATATATGTGTGCAGAACATGTGGAACTGGATTTAGGTTAAGTGTCCATGAAATATTCTTGTGAATGCCAATGCTGTGTTTAAGGGGATCTCATTTTCCATGAATACCACACATGATCTTCCTAATGAAAACTGAGCAACAGTATTAGAAAGAAACTTTATTGAATTTGCTGTCTCAGTTTTCTTCTAAGGATATGTCTTACAGATGTCAATAAAAGCATCCAATCAAATTCAATTAAAAAGAGAATGAGAAGAGGTAATGGAGAGGTACAAGGGACTCTAGAGAAAAACAGAAATGTGTACATAATAATGAAATACTCTGAATGAATAAAAATAAGATTGACAAGGTTGACATGGAGTAATTAAAAAAGAATTATACTCATTTAAGCAGGATGGAGTTGGTTATTAACAAATTGAATAGATTAAATAGAAATTAATAGATATTATGATTACTTCCTAAAAACTGTAAGAGATTGTTTTAGGTGTTTCATTATAAATAGTGATGTTTACTGTAATTAATATGTTTATCTTGATTTATGTATTCTAAAATATATTTTTATTTGTCAAGATTTATAAACAGATAATGATGTGACTAAGATAAATTACCACTGTCAAAGGTGCAATAGACAAAGGAGCTTCCTTTATTACCTAATTGAAAAGTTCCAGAAGGATTGATATTTCTTTGTGTTTCCAAGTTCAGAGGAACTCAGAGTCCATATTTCAGAATTTAAACCATGAAAGCATTCAAAAGAAGATTTAAAGGATCATTGGTATAGGAATAGAGTTTGGGACTCTTTTATCCTGTTCTGATACAAGGATGGGCATTGCATCTAACTGGAGGATTTATCTGCTATGTAATGATGTAAAGAAAGACACATATAAAATTAACCTTAAGGCAAAGTTAAATAGAAGCCAGTCATATTTTCTGAATTCTAATCACATAGAGTAGAACAGAAGTCAGAAAGCTGATATGGGCACATTGTCTATGTGGTGTCCCTACATAAGAAAAGGTCAGGTGTATGATGTATACGTGCAGCAGCCTCCTCGCCCACAAATGTTAGGATTTTGGATTATAATTATATTGACTTCTGAGGGCAGTAATTAACATAGTTGGAGATTAATTGAAAGTGGTTATGACTGAAAGGCGTAACTGTATCATAAATCTAAAATGCTCATGATATTTTAGGAGATTATCAATTCTAAGGAAGACAGTGCCTGAAGGAGTTCTGCCGTAAAATGAAAAACTGCTTTCTCTAGGAGGACATCATCAGAAGAATGTAAGAAGCAGCATGGCATCTACGAACAGCAAGATTTTTTCCCGTGAGACTAACTTCAGAATCATTTGAAATGTGGTCAGTACCTATTTCCTTTTTTCACAGTAGTCTGGAATTTATAAATTTAAAATTCCATTTGCTTGTTTGTCTTTAACTTTTTTATTGGGTCTTTTCTTTATTTACATTTCAAATGATATCCCCTTTCCTGGTTTCTTCCCCCCCACACACACACACACAAAACCCTGTTCCCTCACCCCTTCCCCTGCTCACCAAACTACCCTCTCCCACTTCCTGGCCCTGGCATTTCCCCTACACTGGGGCATAGAGCCTTCACAAGACCAAGGGCCTCTCCTCCCATTGATGCCCAACAAGGCCATCCTTTGCTACATATGCAGCTGGAGACATTGGTCCCTCCATGTGTACTCTTTGGTTGGTAGTTTAGTCCCTGGGAGCTCTGGGGAGCTGGTCTGGTTGGTCGATATTGTTGTTCTTCCTATGGGTTGCAAACCCCTTCAGCTCCTCAGTCCTTCCCCTGACTCCTCCATTGGGGTCCCTGTGCTCAGTTCGATGGTTGGTTGCAAGCATCTGCATATGTATTGATCAGGCTCTGGCAGAACCTCTCAGGAGACAGCTATATTAGGCTCCTGGCACCAAGCACTTCTTGGCATCAGAAATAGTGTCTTGGTTTGGTGTCTGCATATGGGATGGATCCCCAGGTAGGGCAGTCTCTGGATGGCCTTTCCTTTAGTCTCTGCTCTACTCTTTGTCCCCATATTTCCTTTAGACAGGAGCAATTCTGGGTTAAAATTTTTGAAATGGGTGGTTGGCCTCATCCCTCAACAGAGCTGTGCCTAACCTCTGGATATGGTCCCTACAGATTCTCTCTCTCCTTTATTGGGTATTTCAGCTAATGTCATCCCTGTTGGGTCCAGGGAGCCTCTTGCTTTTCTGGCATCTGGGACTTTCAGGTGGCTACCCCCAGTTCCCCATTCCTCTTGCTACACACTTATGTTCAATTTTCTGACTCTCTGTACATCTCCCCCATCTTGTCCCACACCCGATCCTTCTCCCCGCTTCCTCTCCTCCTCTCCTTCTCCCAAGTCCCTCCTACCCTCTATCTCCTGTGATTATTTTGTTTCCTCTTCTAAATAGGACTAAGGCATCCACAATTTGGTCTTTCTTCTTCTTGAACTTCATATGGTCTGTGAGTTGTATTGTGGATATTCCAGGCTTTTTTTCATAATATCCACTTGCTGTGAGCCACCATGTGGTTGTTGGGAATCAAACATGAGGGCCTGGAAGTACTATTAACCACTGAGCCATCTCTCCAGCTCTATACCAGACTTTTGAAGAAGAGTTAACTCCAACACTTCTCAAAACATTTCACAAAGTAGAAACAGAAGGCATTATTGATGGTGTCCTTTAGCTTACAAAGCTTTAAAATTTCATGAGGTCCCATTTATACTAATTGTCGATCTTAGTGCTTGAACTATTGGTATTCAAGAAGTTATCTCCTGTGTCAATAATTTTAAAGCAGTTGCCCATTTTCTCTTCTGTTATAGTTAGTGTATCCAGTTTTATGTTGTGGTCTTTGATCCACTTGGACTTGAGGTTTGTACAGGAGATACATATTGATCTATTTACATTCTTCTCCATGCAGACATGCACTTAAATCAGCACCATTTGTTAAAGATACTTTCTTTTTTCCAGTGTATGGCTTTGGATTCTTAGTCAAAAATCAAGTGTAGTTAGGTATGCTGTTTTAGTTCTGGGTTTTTGTTTTAATTACATTGATCAACCTATCTGTTTTTATGCCAACACCATGTCTTTTTATTACTATTGCTCTATAGTACAGCTTGAAATCAGGGATAGTGATAACTCCAGATGTTCTTTTATTGTATAGGATTGTATTTGCTATCCTGGGTTTTTAGTTTTTCCATATGAAGTTGAGAATTTTTCTTTCAAGGTATGTGAATAATTTTATTGGAACTTTGATGAGAATTTCTAAGGAGAAGGGGAAAGGAATGAAGGAGTGGTTCGAGAGGTTGGAATTGAAAAGAGGAGGGGGGCTAAAGTCTGGATGTAAAGTGAAAAATAAATAAATAAATAAATAAATAAACAAATAAATAAAAAGTAACTGAAGGAACATTGCCAAATTAATTTTATGAGGCCAATAACCCTGATACCCAAACCACACAAAGATTCAACAGAGAGAATTTCAGAACAATTCATGTTATGAACATGCATGCAGAAATACTCAATGAAACACTTGTAAACTAAATCCAAGAACACTTCAAAGATCATCCAGCATGATCAAGTAGGCTTCATCCCAGAGATATAGGGATGCTTTAACAAACAAAAATCAGTTAATGTAATCTATCATATAAGCAAACTAGAAAACAACAGACAAATGAAAAAAAGATCATCTCAGGTGATGCTAAAAATGCCTTTGATAAAATCCAACACCCCTTCATGATAAAAGTCTTGGAGAAATTAGTGATTCAAGATGCATATATAAATATAATAAAGGCAATATACATCAAGCTGAATGACAACATTAAAATAAATGGAGAGAAATTCAAAACAATTCCACTAAAATCAAGACCAAGACACAACTGTCCACTCTCTCCATAATTACTTAATGTAGCACTTTAAGTTTTAATTATAGCAATAAGAAAGCACAAAGTGGATATAGAAAGAACAAGTGGATATAAATTGGAAAGAAAGAAGTCAAAATACTGCATTTGCAGTTTATAAGTAACCCCCCAAAAATTCTACCAGGGATCTCCTACAGCTGATAAACATCTTCAGCAATGTGGTTGGTTACAAGGTTAACTAAAAACAAAAATCAGTATCCTTTCTATATACAAATGACGAAAAAACAGAGAAAGAATTCAGGGAACCAACACTGTACACAATAGCCACAAACAATATAAAATATCTTGAGGTAGCTCTAACCTCCCAAATGAAAGACTTGTATGACAACATGTGAAGTCTTTGATGAAAGAAACTGAAGGTATCAGAAAATTAAAAGAGTTCCCATGCTCATGGATCAATAAAATTAACAGAGTAAAAATGACCCTCTTGTAAAAAGCAATCTACAGATTCAACACAACCCCATCATATTCTGTAGTTGATCATGCTATTTTGTGGATTCTTCTTTTTCCCGCCCTTTACACCCTTGGAGTCACCCCATTACAATAGAGTAGAAAGAAACAAGGATGGGAAAAAGACAAATTAGGAAAATCCCTGCTCTAATTTCTTTCCTTTTGTTTCCTTGACTATGGACAGTAACAGACTGCAACCCACCACTCTAAACGACCAACAATCACAGAGCCCCACCTCTTGGGGACTTAGTATTTATGATCTCTTTGAAGATTTCTCAGAATTTCAAATATCACATAATCATAGAAACTGTATACAGCTGGGAAAACTAGGGCTTGGCTGGAGTATAAGGCAAACCATAGTTAGCTGCTGCAGTCAGTCCAAAGCTGCCTTATATCCCTACACCTGGGATTAAAACAAAAAACACATTCTTATAATATTTCCATGTTTTTTAAAACACTAAAATTCTACAATTGTCACTACATTTCCCCACTTCTCTTTTAAGCTATTAATTGTGCCACGTATAGCGGGAAATTAGGAACAGAGGCACTTACAATGAGATAAATGCTTTTCAGCTCAGTAGCCAAGGTTTTCAGAAGAGCTCTCCTACTCAATTCTATTCTTTATCAGTTTTGATGGCATCCACAGCTTTTTATTTCCTGTGGATATATAAACAAATCTGCATTGCAATACAAAACATTAACTGGATTCCACTTTGATGTTAAAACATCTTTATAGTATATAGGCTGATTTAATTCCACTTTTTTTTTTTATAACCTAGTGTCTCTAAGTTGCTGTTCCTTTCTCATTAACATTCAGACAATTTAAAGTTAATATCACTGGGGATCTCTACTCTTCCTTTTTGTTTTATAATCATTTCTTTTAAGGTAAAATTAGAACTTTCTACAACTGTTTGTCTTTTATGACTGTGGTATACCTACAATATATTTTAATATACAAAGAATTAATTCCTCTAACTAGAGACATAAGAAGGGGCATTGTTAGTCCCTATTTGTACACATATCCCTCTTAAGGCCTAAGTAAAATATTAAGGTATTAATGGAATGTTTAGGCCTAGGTAAAATGTTAAGGCCTAGTAATTGTTACTTGGCTAGCCTGCCATTCTGTACTGTTAGCAACATTATAAGGAAACTTTCTCATATGTTATTTCTGAGTTACTAGGAAACTTTCTTGTGCCTGAGTTGATTACATATTCTATTATATCTTGTGTCCTTGGAAATCAATCACAATAGTAGTTAGTAACATTGCTTTGCATAGCTACTCACAATAAGCTTAGAACTGAACCAACCACTCAGCAGTGATTGCTCCACCTGTGTTTATGCTTTTCTGGCATTTCCTTTTATAAGTTGCCATATGAGTAGACCCCAACATAAGAGAGACACCTGCATCGATGTAAGAAATTATTTGGATTAAGACTTTTATTTTCAGTAGTGGTTAAGTAAATTTTAAATTCCCAAAACCTCCCTGGAAACTGACATCATTCTCAGCAGAAAGAGATATACACATTGGCAGCTGGCATCTAGGTTGGCAAGTTAAGATATGAATGTTAGAACAGGTAAGTCCCCTGCTACAGTTGAATCCCTTAACAAATGGAAGAAGGATAAATGTACAACAAAGACATATTCCTAGGGAAATCTCCCAATCCCTAAATTTTCATTGGTGGAATAACTTGGGACAGATGTGTGTAGATCTTAGGCTTAAAAGCCCTGTAGATCTTAACTCAGAGTCACAGTTCAGCTCTTAAGCCTGAATCCTGTCTCAGATCCACCAATCTTGGGATGTGGTCTTTAATAAACCATTCCTACTTGGCTGACATCTATGTCTGAGTGGTTTGTGTGGCGATTCCCAGAAACCAACAATCCCCATAAGAGCCATTACTTCCAGTAAGTGTGTAACTACAGAATTTGCCTATTCAGAACTCAAAGCAGTTGCCTATTGAACCTTATCAATGGTATGGTGTATAAACTTTAATTTTCCAAATTCCGCAAAATAAAACATATCCATCTGTCAAATTTCCTTACTTCTGGTACACCTAGGGTTAATTCTAGTGGAGTTTGGTTCCATTAAGACAAAGTATGACATTTTCTTGTAATTTCCTTAGCTTTTTACCAGCTGATAGAAATTTTTTCTTTAAACCTTTACTACTAACATTGTATTTCTAATGGAACTTTAGGGTTTCTAAAGCATTTCCTATTAATAATTGGTCACATTTCCATGTGCTAATCGACCTGGTAAGCTGAATATGGATGATATATAATGGATAGTTTCTATTTCTGATTGTCTCGAACCCTATATTTCAGGTCCTTTGGTCCTTTGCCTGAGAGAACCCAAGTTCCTGAAACTGCAGGACTGTGCAGGACAGAGAATAGGGCTGAACTTCCTGCCAGCCAAGACAGTAGGTGAGGGAGGGAGGAAACTGGGACTTAGCCATGGGGAGGGAGTCCAGGAGCGACCATGAGAAAAAAGCTTGAGTAGAAAAAGCCACAAAATGCAGCTATCTTGTGAATTTTTATGGGAAGTAGCCAGATAATCTTAGAATATTAAAATAATATTGCTCAGATATTGTACCTTTAAAGCATGTTAAAGAAACGAAATGGTCCAATATCAATTATTTGAGAGATAGCTGGATAAGACATTGATTAAAAAGCCACTAGCAGGCATTTTGGACTGTCTATGTCTGAATCTGCTTGTAATGTTTGAAACAAATAACTTTAGTCTTGAGTAGTTAATCCAATGGTAGACCACAGCAAATTAATATCTCCCATTAATTTTTAAAAATAACTAAGAGTTTGCAACTAGTATTTTCTGATCTGTACCTTTTGTAGTTGAATTTTGTTGACTTATTTTATAATTCAAATTCATAATTGAGCCTCCTCACTGTCATTTTTCAGAAGCAATCTGTAACTCCTGACATGGCAGAATTCTTTGTGTGTCCTTAAACATTTTCTCTAAAGTTTATGTGTCAGAATCAGTCAACAAAAGTATCACCCATACAATGATACATAATGAATTGAGGAAATGGCCTATGAATTATTTCTAGTGTTTTTTGCACAAAATATCGGCATGAAGTTGGGCTGCTCAACATTTCCTGTGGCCATTGGTGTCGTTTTACAGGTTGAGCACTATTATAAGTAGGTACTATGAAAGCAAACCTTTCCCTACCTTGCTCATGCAAGCTCCTCCCCTTGATGACCAGCTAGGTCATCCTCTGCCACATATGCAGCTGGAGCCATGAGTCCCACCATGTGTACTTTTTGGTTGGTGGTTTAGTCCCTGAGAGCTCTGAGGGTACTACTTAGTTCATAGTAAAAAAAAGCAATCCTTTCAATCAATTATTACCACAGACTAACCCTTAGGTAATAAGGTAAAGGAAGCCCAGGCTATAATGGACCTACTGTTGGATTATTCTATGCACTGTTCTTAAATCTATTGACATTCTACAATTTCCTGATTTTTTTTTATAACAAATACAGGGGAATTCCATGGACTGGTAGACTCTTCTACATGTTGAATCTCCAGCTGGTCTTGTACCACCTGCTCAGGTGCTTTTAATTTTTCCTTAGTTGTGGATGATAGATCTACCTACACAGGTTCGTCAGTAAACCATTTTAAGGGTAGAGACATTGATATTTCAACAGTGCCCTTCTCCCTTATAAGTTTAGAAACTCAATGTCAGTTATGCCCTGTGTTTGGATAATTGGCACAGTCTAGGTTTGCTTTTGATGGCATATATCAATATCTTCACCAGGGGCATTTTCCATTTCACCTTTTTTTTCTTTTTCTTTTTGTTCCTTTTTTATTAGATATTTTCTTTATTTACATTTCAAATGATATCTCCTTTCCCAGTTTCCCTTGGGGGGGGAACTGTTCCCTCCCCTCTCCCATTCCTGACTAACCCACCATCTCCAGTTTCCTGGCCCTGGCATTCTCCTACACTGGGGCATAGAACCTTTACAGGACCAAGGGCCTCTCCTCCCATTGATGACCAACTAGGCCATCCTCTGCTACATATGCAGCTGGAGCCATGAGTCCCACCATGTATATTCTTTGGTTGGTGTTTTAGTCCGTGGAAACTCTGAGGTACTAGTTAGTTTATATTATTGTTCATCCTAAGGGGCTACAAACCCTTCAGCTCCTTGGGTCCTTTCTCTAGCTCCTTCAATAGGGACCTTGTGCTCAGTCCAATGGATGGCTGTGAGCCTCCTCTTCTGTATTAGTCAGGCACTGCCAGAGCCTCTCAGGAAACAGCTTTATCAGACTCCAGGCATCATTAATAGTGTCTGAGTTTGGTGATTGAATATGGGAAGGATTCCCAGGTAGGACAGTCTCTGGATTGTCCTTCCTTCAGTCTCTGTACCATACTTTGTCTCTGCAACTCCTTCCATGGGTATTTTGTTCCCCCTGCTAAGAAGAATTGAAGTATCCACACTTTGGTCTTCCTTCTACTTGAGTTTCCTGTGCTTTGTGGATTGTATCCTGGGTATTCCGAACCTTTGGGCTAATGTCCACTTATCAGAGAGTGCATACCATGTGTGTTCTTTTGTGACTGGGTTACCTCACTCAGGATGATACTCTCCATATTCATCCATTTGCCTAAGAATTTCATAAATTCATTGTTTTTAATAGCTGAGTAGTACTCCATTGTGTAGATGTACCACATTTTCTGTATCCATTCCTCTGTTGAGGGACATCTGGGTTGTTTCCAATTTCTGGCTATTATAAATAAGGCTGCTATGAACATGGTGGAGCATGTGTCCTTATTGCATGTTGGAGCATCTTCTGAGTATATGCCCAGGAGTGGAATAGCTGTTTCCTCTGGTAGTACAAAATGGCAACCAACAGATTGGGAAAAGATCTTTACCAATCCTATATCTGATAGAGGGCTAATATCCAGTATATACAAAGAACTCAAGAAGTTAGACTCCAGAGAACCAAATAACCCTATTTAAAAATGGGGCATAGAGCTAAACAAAGAATTCTCAACTGAGGAATACTGAATGGCTGAGAAGCACCTAAAGAAATGTTCAACATCCTTAGTCATCAGGGAAATGCAAATCAAAACAACCCTGAGATTCTATCTCACACCAGTCAGAATGGTTAAGATCAAAAACTTAGGTGACAGCAGATGCTGGCGAGGTTGTGGAGTAAGAGGAACACTCCTTCATTGCTGGTGGGATTGCAAGCTAGTATAACCACTCTGGAAATCAGTTTGGAGGTTCCTCCAGAAATTAGATATAGTTCTACCAGAGGACCCAGCTATACCACTCATGGACATATACCCAGAAGATGCTCCATAATGTAATAAGGACATATACTCCACTATGTTCATAGCAGCCTTATTCATAATAGCCAGAAACTGGAAACAAGCCGGATGACCCTCAACAGAGGAATGGACACAGAAATTGTGGTACATCTACACAATGGAGTACTACTCAGCTATTAAAAACAATGAATTTATGAAATTCTTGAGGAAATGGATGGATCTGGAGAATATCATCCTGAATGAGGTAACCCAATCACAAAAGAACACTCATGGTATGCACTCTCTGATAAGTGGTTATTAGCCCAGAAGTCCAGAATACAGGAAGAACAACCCACAAAGCACAGGAAACTCAAGTAGAAGGAAGACCAAAGTATGGATACTTCAATTCTTCTTAAAAGGGGGAACAAAATACCCACAGAAGGAGTTGCAGAGACTAACTATGGAGCAGAGACTGAAGGAAGGACAAGCCAGCCTGGTATAGCTGTCTCCTGAGAGGCTCTGACAGTACCTGACTAATACAGAAGTAGAGGCTCACAGCCATCCATTGGACTGAGTACACGGTCCCCAATGAAGGAGTTAGAGAAAGGTTCTATGGAGCGGAAGGGTTTGCAGCCCCTTAGGACGAACAACAATATGAACTAACTAGTACTCTCTGATGTGTTCATAGGGTGCCCTCGTCAGAAAGCACCACACTAGGCTCAAGCAATTCCACATATAAGAGGTTTAATTGAGAGGGAGAGAGGGGAAGTGGTGCAGAAAGAGAGGAGTGGGAGAAAGAGAAAGAGAAAGGAATGTTCCCTATATTTATATGAGTTGTGACGTATGGCCCAGGTAAAGGTGGGAGGCGAGCCCTAGGGATTTTGGGAATATGGTGGCTGTTGCCCTTAGCAACAGGTCTGTGGTCTCGCCTATCCATAGGCGCAGGTATTTGGTGATGCTAACACCCTCAGAGTTCCCAGGGACTCAACCACCAACTAAGGAGTATACATGGTGGGACTGAATGTTCTGGCAGCACATGTATAGTAGAGGATTATCCAAAGTCGATCATTAGTGGGAGGAGAGGCCCTTGGTCCTGTGAAAGTTCTGTGCCCCAGTGTAGGGGAATGCCAGGGCCAATAAGTGAGAGAGGGTGGGGTGGCAGGCAGGGGGAGGGAGGAAGCAACAGAGGTTTGTTCTTGTTGTTTTTTGGGTGTTTTTTTTGTTTGTTTGTTTGTTTGTTTTTTGGAGGGGAAACTGGGAAAGGAGAAATCATATGGCATGTAAATAAAGAAAATATCTAATAAAAATAATTATCATATGTAAAAAAAGTTAAAATTAAAAATAAAAAAAATTTAAAAGGTTAAAAAAAAACTCAGGTGACAGTAGATGCTGGTGAGGTTGTGGAGAAATAGGAACACTTCTTCATTGCTGGAGGGATTGCAAGCTGGTACAAACACTCTGGAAATCAGTTTGGAGGTTCCTCAGGAAATTTCATTTTTTATATTGGATATTTTAGGTATTTATATTTCAAATGCTATCCCCTTTCTCAGTTTCCCCTTCAGAACCCCCTTATCCCCTCAGCCCTCCCTCTGCTTCTATGAGGATGGTCCCCTTCCACCCACCCACTCTCACCTCACTGCCCTGGTATTCCCCAATTCCAGGGACAAAGGGTTTCTCCTCCTATTGATGCCAGACAATGCCATCCTCTGCTACATAGGCAGGTGGAGCCCTGGGTCCTTCCATGTGTACTCTTTGGTTGGTAGTTTAGTCTCTGGGAGCTCTGGGGGTTCTGGTTGGTTGATACTATTTTTCTTCCTCGGAAATGAAGGGTTGCAAATCCCTTCATTTCCTTCATTCCTTTCTCTAACCCCTCTACTGGAGACCCTGTGCTAAGTCCAATGGTTGACTGCAAGCATCCTCTTCTATATTTGTTGGATTCTGGTAGAGACTTTTTGGAGACAGCTATATAAGGCTTCTGTCAGCAAGTACTTCTTGGCATCCACAATGGAGTCTGGGTTTGATGTCTGTATATGGGATGTGGTAACTTTTTCCCAGGGTCCTCAACTTTGCCCCAAACTCTTAAAAATACTAAATGATATTGTTCTATAGTAGTATTATCAAATTAAATCTGTCCTTGTATATCAGAGTACCACCCTTCATCCAGCAACTAGTCTTTTCCTATATTCATTCCCCTCAGTCTACTCTGCTATTCAATATTTGTGGTTCCTTTCCTCTATCATGTTATCCACTGCAATTGGAGAATGGCCTCTAGTACAACTTACCAATCCCTTACAGTATTGGGGAATAATTCTATTTTGAGTAGCCCAGTTATTTAGAATTTGTTTCAGATAAGGGAAGTGCATCTTGCAGGAAATGATAGCCTCTTTAAATAGCCTTAGATCTATCATTTCTCTAGGACATCATCCTATTTTGTAATAAGCTTGTTCCACACCATTAGCAGACAGATCCTCTTTAATTACTGGAAAAGCTGATGATGATCTCACAACCTCAGGCATTTCCTGCTCTAACTCTGATGGTAAAATTGGTTTAAGCTTGAGCATTTCTCTCAATACTGCTAATTCATCACACTGTCTCCCCAATTTTTCAGCTTTTCTCTGAACCAACCTCCCTCCTGCCCAATTCCATTTCCTCTTTTCTTCTGTAGGAAGCTCCCATTCTCTTGCTCAGTCACTAGGGCTGAGCCTTTTTGTTCTCTCTTTCAAGAGTTCCTTGTCTCCCAAGTTCTTCCATCTCCACCTGCAACCTTTTTAGTTGCACAGACAACTCTGCAACTCTTTCAGAAAAGAGAATAGAATAACCACCTTTTCCCCTATTTCAGCAACTTATCATTTCTCAAGCACTTCCATTTCTACCTGCAATTTTTCAACTGTGCACTCATTCTTCCAACATTTTTTGAAACAGAGTATAGGAAGAAGAAAAACAAACAAACAAACAAAGAACCAAAACCAAAAACAATAAAACAGAAAATCCTCTTGGGTTTAAAGCTAGGGATATCCCAGTGGTTGCAGCCATAATAAATTTTTTTTTGCTGGCATCTTGAAAAACAATCCATTCATTCTTCAAATGCCATTTGCTGTATGGCTTTTGGAACCAAACTTCCCTATTTATCCTTAATTTTATGCACCATTTGTAGCTGGTCTTGCTATTTTGTGGGTTTTTTTTCTTCCCCACCCTTTATCCCCTTTGGTTTCACTCCTAAAACCAGAGAGGAGAGAAAAAAAAAGTAGGGGGAGAGGGGAATTAGGAAAATCCCTGAATCTAATTTTTTTCTTTGTGTTTCTTCTTTGAGCATAGCTAGTAACAGACTGCAAACAACCTCCCTAAGTGAACAATAATGAACAGGCCACCTTTTGGGACCCTAACATTTATATCCTCTCTGAAAGTTTCCTAGAATTTCAAATGTCACACAAGCACAGAAACTGTCTGCAGCTGGCAAAACTATGACTTGGATGGAACACAAGACAAATCATAATTAGCTGCTGTGGTCAGTCCAAAGTAGTACTATATCTCTACACCTGGGATTAAAACAAAGCCACATTCTTACAATATTTCTGTCTTTTAAAAAAAATCCAAAATTCCAAAATGTTCACTACAAAATCTCAACACATTTCTTTATAAACCTTCAAAGGACAATATTCAATCTCACATGAACAACAAAAAACAAAATCTCAAGATAGCTAAAACAATCCTGAAGAATAAAAGAACTTCAGAGGTATCACTATCACTGATTTCATGCTATCCTACAGAGACAGAACAATAAAAATAGAATGTTGTCAGCATAAAAAAAAGACATGTTGTCAATGATATTCAATGGAAGACCTAAACAAACGTCCACATACCTACAGACACCTATTTTTTTTTTATAACGAATCCAGAAATACAGAATGGAAAAGAGAAAGCACTTTCAATAAATGGTGCTAGTCTAAGTGAATGTCAGCATGGAGAAGACTGCAAATAGATCCATATTTATCACCCTACACAAAACACAAGTCCAAATGGATCAAAGACCTCACCTTAAAACCAGACACACTAAATGTGATAAAAGAGAAAGTTGGGAAAAGCCTTGAATACATTGGCACAGGTGTTGGGGAAAGAACACCAATAGCTCAGGCACTAAATTCAGCAGTTAATCAATGGGACTTCACAAAACTAAAAAGCTTCTGTAAAGTAAATGACGTGGAAGTGACAACTCATATTGGTGAGGATGTGGAGCAAGGGGAGCTCCTCCATTGCTGATGGGACTGCAAAGTTTTACAGCAACTGTGGAAACAAATATGGCAATTTCTTAGAAAATTGGGAATTGACATACTTCAAGATCCTTCTGTACCAATCTTAGGCAGATATGCCAATAGATACTCCTTCCTAACACAAGGACACTTGCTCACTTTTGTTCATAGAGGCTTTATTCATAATAGCCAGAAACTGGAAACACCTTGGTGTTTCTCCACCCAAGAATTGATTTTTAAAAAAATCTTGTATATGTCTACAATGGAGTATTACTCAGGTATTAGAAAAAGTATATCAAAAATTTGCAGGCAAATAGATGGAATTATAAGAAAACTACCCCAAGTAACAGAATACAGACCCAGAAAGACAAGACATATGTTCACTTAGAAGTGGATGTTAACTGTTAAATATAAGATAGCCAAGCTACAATACACAGACACAAAGATATTCTATTAAAAGACGGGCTTGCAGGAGCACTAGGATCTTACTGGGAAGAGGAAATAGAATTAGTTTCCTGGGTAGATTTGGAGTGGTTCAGGATGGGAATAGGATGGATCAAGTGGGTGAGGGCCATAGACCTATGGAAGAATCAAACATTACTGACAAAAAATAATTCTTAATGATATTCTGCTATACTCATACATTGAGGTATAAGTATTCAGAGAGGCTTCCTCTGTCAGCTGATGGGATTCATTGCAGAGACCCACAGCCAAACATTAGGCAGAGCTCAGAAAGCCCTCCAGAATAGGGACAGGAAGGATTGTAACTTTCAGAGGGGTCATGGACACAACAGCCCCAGAATGACCTAAGCAGGGCTCACACAGGCTCATAGAGACTGACGTGGCAATCATGGGACCTCCAGTAGTCTATAGGAGTTTTTGCTAGCACCTTTGCCAGTTTGGGTGTCTTAAAATAAAAAGAAGGAGCGAGAGATGGCTCAGTGGTTAAGAGTGCTTGCTATTTTTCTAAGGATCTAAGGTAACATTTTAGCACTCATATTATTCTGTAATTTCAGGCTCAAGAAATCCAAATTTTTTTTTCTGACACCTTCAGGAACCTCTACTCTCACGGCATACATTCATATAGATGTATTCACATAAATAAAATAAATATTTTATGTTTTAAAGTAAATAAAAACAGGCCTGTGTTGTAGTTCAAAAAGTGTTTGTTTAATTTGTAGGTTGCTCTGATTTAAACTCCCAGTACATTCTGAAGTAAATACAAACAGTAGAAAGGTATGAAGCATTACTTGGTGTTTAATTTGCAAGTATTGTGGCTTTTTATCACAAATCAACTGTGTCATATTTCTTAAGAAAATGACTACTAAAATAATTTAACTACCACATTGTATTTTAATCACCACTTTGAAGAAATGGATGGTCTAATGAATACCTGATGAATGAAGCTAACATCACACCCCAATCAAAATGAAGTTTTTCTTGATTTTGTGGAAGCCAACCCCAAGGCATTTGAGTTAAGATGGTTCTGCCTTTTCATGTAAAGAAATAGAAATTCATATGCAAGCATCCTCAGTTATCTTTGTGAAATCCAAGTCTTCCACCACAGTCTTATCACTGCTTCTTTTACCTCCTTGTTCTTGAGTGTATAAATGAGAGGGTTAAGAGTCGGAGTTATTACAGTGTAGAAAAGGGTGAGAAACTTTCCCCATTCATGAGCATAGTGAGTCTTAGGTTGAAGATAGACACCTGTGACAGTACCATAGAACAGGGAAACAACAAGAAGGTGAGAAGTACAGGTGCCAAATGCTTTTTTCTGCCCTGCGGGTGACTTTATCTTCAGCACAGATTTCACAATAGCACCATAGGAGGAAAGGATGATGACCAAGGGTAACACTAGGAGGATAACACTGGCTATGGACATCTGCACTTCATTGTAGGTAGTGTCTGCGCTGGAGAGCTGAATCAGGGCTGGAACTTCACACACAATGTCATCTACTACCCGCTGAGAGCAAAAGGGCAACCTGAGGGTAGCAGTAGATTGGATCAGAGACTGAATCAAGCCAGAACCCCAAGCAAGGACAGCCAGCTGCAGACACACTTTAGGGTGCATGACAGTTATGTATCTCAGAGGATGGCACACTGCCACATAGCGGTCCACAGCCATGACGACAAGAAGGACACATTCAGTGGCACCAAGCCACAGGAAGATGTAGAGCTGACTGGCACAGCCACTATAGGTGATAGTTTTCTTTGGACTTCTCAAATTAACCAACATCTGAGGAACACAGCTGCTGGTGAAACAAATATCTAATAAGGAAAGATTGGAAAGGAAGAAATACATAGGGATCTGCAGTTTTGGGTCCTTCAAGGAAACAAAAATTATGACTGTATTTCCAGCAAGAGTCAAACAATAAAAGACCAAAATTACCCCAAAAAGTACCTTCTCTAAATACGGCTTGTCAGAGAAGCCACGGAGGATGAAATCACCATGGGTGTCATTACAAACTGTGCCCATGCTCTCTGGGAGAACTGCGTCTTCAGGAGATGACACGAAAGTGGTTGTCCAGCAGTCTGTGAAGATCCTAGCTGGCAGGAACCAAGGCTGTGCAACTTGTTTGATTCCTTTTTACTTAAGAGTATGGTGCTAACCTGTAATATTTATGGAGAAAATACTTGAATGAGTGAAGTGGTTTGATATTTGAGATCTGCCATTGATTCTTTTCCTATTCTTTTTTCTCTGATGCTAGTTTACCTAGCTCTACAAGGTAACCTGTGTAAAATGCACTGATTTTTAAATAAAACTACATTGCAAAATCTTAAACATGCTGCATATTTGTTGTTTAAGATTCAGCATTTACTACACTAAACTGAATGTACAGATTGTGCAATGCTTATCATCTTTTTTACTATCTCTTGCTCTTTTTATTTCTGTGCATCTCCTTCATCTGGTTATTGTCTTCTGGTTTCTATTTTTGCTCTGTATTTTTTCACTTTTTCTTCTTTTAGATGCCTTCTCTTCACAGATCTTTCATCTTTTTGCATTCCTCTTTTATTATTTTATCTTTCAATTTCTGATCTTGAATCATCACTTAGTCATTTTTACGCTGTGCAGTCTTGTGAGTGGACTTAACCTTCTGCTTCTTATGTTTATAATTGACTTAGGGCAAGAATAAACCTTAAAATAAATGAACTTACTCTTATCCCAAGTAAATTCTAAGTGTTTATTATATAAATAGACACACCTGAATTTAATGTGCTTTCTTCCAGTGAAGAATAACACTTGACCATTCATATACGTATTCACATTCTCCATTTGGGGACAAGTTTGACACTGAAATAGTAATGCCTAAATTTTATATAGTAAGGTATTCATATATTTTTTAAGAAGAGATGATGAAGCATTATAACAAAAGAGAACTGAATAAACAAAAAACTCAGAATTAGTACTAAAATATTTCAAATCAGTAAAAACAAAATTAGTGCAAATAATTAAGGGCCATTATATATGTCAAATATATTATATAAAATATTATGTCAAATATATTATATTAAATATATTATATTTGTCATTAGTCTTGATTCTGGGAACAATTGTAGAAATTAATTTTTAAAGTGTGTTATATTCATATTTTTTATTTTACTCATATCCTAGAAGCAGATTTAGCTGAGGATTTCACCATTAGTACTTATTATAATTAAAGAATTTATTAAAGTACAGGCTAATTGCAAGACAAGTTTTTTTCAGAGCACTTAGATGAATAATTCAAATTTTACCATCTTTATTTACTTTATTCATATTTTTACTGTACCATGCATTCTAGAAAGTTTATATATTGTCTTTGTGACTGTGATTTTTCAGTCCTATTCATCCTTTATATTCTCTAAAATTTTGAACTGTAGTGATTTTCTTACCTTTGTTGTGAATATGAGTATAATGTACTCACAGAGGCCTAATTGATGTTTTGAGGATCTTTGTTTCCTGTGTCCAAATCTACAACCTCATTCTATTCTTTGAGTTCTGTCATTTACTATGCTCCCTCTCTATTAGTCTCTGTTCTTTCACATTCTCTGTTTCCTCTGTTGAGTAGCAGTGTCTCTATTTCTGCTCAGATTCTATATATAAGCTTATCTGCTGACCCGCTCCCATTTCTTAATTAACTACTAATTATTTCAAGAGATATAGTTTCCCTGGATCAACTGTTTATACAGTGTTTTTCACTGGGGGGGGGGGGTGGTTATTCCTAGTCTAACTGGCTTTCATTATGCAAAATTCAATAATTCCTATTCAGATTGTCATTTTCTAGAAAATACCAGTTATCATTTGATTGTTTCATCAACTCACCATTTTTACTCTTGTAAGCATTCTTCAAAGGGTTCATGAAGACACATGGTGCCCCTTTGACCCTTATGGTCACAAAAGCAAAAGGCAGCGTTTGTATGTTTCTCTTAAAACTATCATCTCTATTCAGAAGTGTCTCATTCCTAAGACCAGCTCTTATTTCAGAAGAACTACAATGCATACCCCTCTGAAAACTCACATGGATTGCAGATAAACTATCACTCTGCTTTAAGAACCCAGTATAGATACTCTTCTCCGTGTCCTGAGATCTCAAAGCCTGAGAAACCATTTTGTGTATCAGCAAGTTTTCCAGAAGTACAGCGACATAATAGCCCCAAAGAAATCTTCAAGTGAAGATGGTAGCAAGTAGATTAATGTTTTAGCCAGTCTTCCTTCAGGTACACATGCCATTTTTCAGGATGACCCCAAGATTATATATTCTCATTCCATAAATCCTGACTTTCAAAACTCTATATTATATTTCCAACTTACATCTCATTCTTTTTCTCGCTCTTATATTTGCCCTTGGTATCACTGCCTATGTTAGCTAGCTACACATACTTCTACATCTAAATTTGTGCTTTAAGGAGAACCTAAATAAAAAAAAAAAAAGTGGTTGCTGTAAATCCGCTTACAAGTAAGTGCCTTAGAAGAATAGTCTGGAAATAAACTATGCATCAGTCAGATTACCAAGTACCCTGCACTGTTAAATAATCATGGTAATCCCTACATAACCATCATTCATAATCTGTCTTATTTGTAGCATTAGATGAAGAAGTTGAAGGGAATCTAACAGGCCTGATCATGGCAAATATAGACCCAAGCATTGCAAACATAGCAAATAGGTTTTTGCCCTTTTCCTCTCCCTTACTAAAAAAGTTTTAGTTTTAAAACTAGCTCCCAAGGTCCATTCCCTTATTTGGCCACTGATTAATTTCTGATACTAGACACCAAACATTGACATGTTCATTTTTCCTCAGCTCTACTATTTTTTGTTTTGTTTTGTTTTTCAACTCTACTTTTAATATTGGTTTCTAAATGCTTTAATTTACATTCTAGATTGTCACCCATCAGAGGTAGTGGAAAAATAAAGATTATTAAGACAAGGGAGATGTGGACCTGTTTAGAAATGGTTCTTTGGAGCAAACCTCATCTGAGTTGTAGGAAATCCACAGTTCAGTTCACAGGTCAGCAGCAGCAGCAGTTCAGTCTACTCACAATCACTTCCCAGATACAGCAGCAGTCCAGTTCAGTTGTGTAGGGGCAGCAGCAACGCTGGCACAACCTAGCAGGAACATCCACGCCTCAACCAATTCAACAGAAGGGCTCAAGACCACAAGGGATTCCAGGAGAAGTTCTCAGCTATGCCCCTCTCAACAAAGTGAAGATCAGCACAGGACATGAGACCAAGAAGTGTTGCAACGCTAGCTCTACAAGCAAGCGTCTTTCATAGTCCATTGAGACCTATTTATAGCTCCTTTCAAACATCACATGGTGTCCACAGGTCTTGCCTCACCATGTGTTTTGACTCAGCATGTTTGTCTTAACAAATGAGTCTGTATCAGTTGACCCTACTTTGCTAATAGGCCTAGGTCTGAGGAAGTGGCAAGATGCTGCCAGCATATCACCAGAAGGTCTTTTTAAAAGATGTGTTTCTCTCTATGGAATCATGACAAACGAAGCTCAACAATGCATGAAAGGTGAACCAATACATACATGTCATAACCAAAGAGTCCTTCATCAAGTACCTTTTCATGTACTTGCTTTAGCAAAACATCCTTTTATCTGCATCTGCTTCAGGAAAACATTCATTCCTCCACGTGTCTGCTTTAGTAATGCATTCTTTCACTTGTGCCTGCTTCAGTAAAATACTCCTTCATGCATTTGCCCCAGCAAAATGCCATCTGCCAACACAATTGACGTTACAAAAAACTCTTAAGTTTCTACTTCACACCAAGCTCCAACCATTAAAATATATAATTTGACTAATATGTCCTATCAGTATTTACCAACTCACCCTAATACAGGCTTTCCCCATTTCCCCTTTGAAAGTCCACTTCTTGCTTCTCTTGTCCACTGCTGCTGCTACCTTTGAAGCCTTTCCACACACATTTGCCTCTCCATAGTAATAAATATCCTCTGTGCTGAGAATTTGGTGTCTGGGTATGTCTTGTACCAGTTTCAGGGCACCAACTTCCCTTTCAAAAGTAAAAGTGTAACAAGAAACATGGAGTTCTGTTGTACATTCAACATTTAAAAAGCACAAGAATGTGATAATTAAGTTGGCTGACTTTTATTCATTGTTCTAGAAGTCTTTAAGAAAAAGTAAGTAATAGGATACAGTAAGTCAACTATCAGTAGTTCTCAGATTTCTTGTTAAAAACATATGTTGGAGAATCAGTTCCAGAGTTTCTGATTCCATATAAACGAGGCTGAAGAATTGCAATTTGTAACAAGGTTAATGTGGTGGTGATGATGATAATCATGATAATAGTGCTAGCATGGAACCCATACTCTGAAAAGCATCTATATAAAGAATTCTATGAAAAGAAGAATTTTTACACAACATTTGGAGAAGCTATCAATTTTTTTAGACCTAGGAACTTAATTGTTAGAGTCAAGTAACTGAAATGAAGTCCAACTAATCAACCAGCAAAACTTCACAGAGTCTCAACAGACATTTAACAGTCCAAGGCTCTTGAAGGGATACAAGACACTGAAATGTAATATGGGGCCATCTTCATTGTTTCATTTCGAAAACTGGACGTGGGGACAAGAGAGACAATTTAGTAGTTCAGAGCTTGCAGTTTGTTAGAAGATATGAGTTAATTTCCCAGAATCCACATCTGGAAAACTCACAACTGCCAACTACCTTAAATCTAATTCCAGAAGATCTGACAACCTCTGCTGTCCTCTACCAGAACTCACCTGTAAATATAGACCCAGACCCACACCCTCCACACACACCCCCACACCCTGACAGGTACTACCCACCCGACTGGAACTTCTTGTGTCTAAAATGGCCAAAGCTGTCTCTTACAAGATTTTACATTAATTAGTATGTACCTACCTATAAATCAAGCAAAGCTCTTATCTGAGGCAAATTTAGTGCAAGATAGTGTAGTCTTCAAAACTCCCCTGATTTTATTACAAATTCTAGAGCAATAACTATATTATAGTTTGTATATAAGAAAACAGCAACACCATCAACAACATCTTATTCTAAATCAGCAGGATATGTTTAAAATTAACCATGAAATAGATTCTGTAGTGGGAACCAGATTATAAATCTGGATATGGGCAAGTTTAAAGTCATGAAAACACTCCTATGATTTAATGTGTAAACTCCTCCAAAGCAATGCTGGATCCAAGTTTAATATACTTCACAAAAATATTAAAATTGTGATTCCATAAAATCTACATGGAATGAAATGGTATTTGTTGTTTAAATGATCTTGGCAGAATATTAAATTGAATGCCAGAAAGATCATGTACAAACATAGCACCTATCATTTTACTGCAACCTCTGTGATATCCCAGAAGACACAGACTTTGTTAAAAAAAATGAAGAAGGAAGGCATGGTGGTACATCAGTATAATTCAGTCCTAGAGACACTGAGACCTGAAGACCTTTGAAGGAATAGCCAAATGATTTAAAAATTTAACAAAATACAAAGCAAGAAAACTTAATTCATCTGATTCCTTGTACATGAAAACAGTCTTGATACTTGGATATAATGGGGAGAAATTTTGTTTACCATATACATATTTTAAACCAACACAATATTGTAGTTTGTGTTAAGATCCAACTTTAGATATTGTGTGTTAGAAACTATAGTTATAAATATTAAGCTAATACATTTTTTCTTTTTTTTTCAAAAACGTCATGTGTTTGTTTCTTTTCCTTTTCTAACTTTTTAAGCAAATGAAAAAAAATCTGGCATATCAAGCAGAATTTATCATTCTGTTAACAAAAACAGGTCCTGTTGTCTTTGACAATAGATTTATTTTTATTATTGATTTAAGTTTTATTTCATTATGATGAGAAAAGATACATGATTTCAATTTGTCTGAATTTGTTAACACTTAAAAACATATTTTAAGTAAATACAGTTAAATTACATTCTTTTTTCCCTCTTGTACCCCAACTCCTCCCACAGTCCCCCTTCAATACCTACAATGCCTTTTCTTGTCATATTACTTAAAATTTATAAAGTATTATAACAATAAAAGTATTATAAAAGTTGTTTGATATAAAACAGTTTAACAGTCTTATGTAGATGCTTGTCTATAGCAATACTGAAAATACATTGCTTTTCTCAATATAAATTTTAAATAACACCAAACATATTAAATGTATATCATAAAATAATACAATACTAGTATTTTTTAAAAATCAACATAAATATATAAAGTCTTTTTGTTTGTTTTGTGTTTAGTAGAGCTTAAAATCTTGGCTCTTACTGTGGTACAAGCCCAAAATAAAACAATTTTTAGACGTTGGATTTCATTGTAATAAGGCTGTACTTCAATGACCCTCACATCACCAAAGGATTTTATCTCCATCATAGCAAAGCTAAGAGTTGATAGTTCTGCTGCACTAAGGAATGAATTGTAGGCATGATTTTTGGATATAGACTTCCTGCTATGGTCAAAGCTATTTGACTTGAGTGAGTGACTTTATTCTCAGCCCACAGAGAGCAGGTTACATTCATTTAAGAAATGGTATGTGTATTAAGATGGTCTATCCATAAAGTCATTCACCACCTGTTTCAATGAACAATGGTTCTGCTTGGAGGGTGGCACAGACATTAGGTGAGGGTAAGAATCTGGTCCATTGGCTGTGATAATTTGGAAAAGTATTCATCTCAGAGAAAGAGTAACTTATAAAGTCCTCTTCTTCAAACTTGATATAATTAGTTACAAACATCAAGCAAAGCATTCAGTGTCACTCTTTGTTGTTCTCTTACAAGCCACCTCTCAAGTTAATTGTCTATGTTTCTTTTGGATGTATAAGTATTTTTGAAGTATGTAAGCTGTTCTGAAAACCATAGCATACTATAAAAACATGAAATAAACAATACTACTACTAGAGAGGCTGAGATAGGAGAAGTATGATTTCAAGATCATTATGTTGTACACAGCATGACACTGTGTACAACAAACAATACAAAGTGTATATGGATTGCACAATATTGGACCTATTTCTCCAATTACCAAATTAGAGGGATCATTGGATGACAGTCAACAAATTTCTAATTCTTCATATTTTTGGAGTTCAGTTGATTAGGATATGTTGGTAATATTAATTTTCATATTAAGATATTAAGAAAAAGTAATTGTCATTTCCTGTTGTTTTTGTTGTATGAGGTGGAATTAGGTTTGTGTGGATTTGTTGAAAGATTACTTTCATGCTTCTTCTAGGGTGTAGTTTTGCTCCTTATGTTGGTGTTTTCCATCTATTATCTTTGTAGGGCTGGATTTGTGGAAAGATATTGTGTAAATTTGGTTTTGTCATGGAATATCTTGTTTTCTCCACCTATGGTAACAGAGTTTTGCTCAGTATAGTAGCCTGGGCTGTCATTTGTGTTCTTGTAGGGTCTATATGACATCTGCCCAGGATCTTCTAGTTTTCATAGTCTCTGGTGAGAAGTCTGGTGTAATTCTGATAGGCCTGCTTTTATATGTTACTTGATCTTTTTCCTGTACTGCTTTTAAATTTTTTTCTTTGTTTAGTACATTTGGTGTTTTGATTATTATGTGACAGGAGGGATTTCTTTTCTGGTCCAGTCTATTTGGAGTTCTGTAAGCTTCTTGTATGTTTGTGGGCATCTCTTTCTTTAGGTTAGAGAAGTTTTCTTCTATAATTTTGTTGAAGATATTTACTGGCCCATTACCTTGGGAGTCTTCGCTCTCTTCTATACCTATTATCCTTAGGTTTGGTCTTCTCATTGTGTCCTGGATTTCCTGGATGTTTTGGGTTAGGAGCTTTTTGCTTTTTGCATTTTCTTTGACTGTTGTGTCAATGTTTTCTATGGTGTCTTCTGCCCTGAGATTCTCTCTTCTATCTCTTGTATTCTGTTGGTGATATTTGCATCTATGACTCCTGATTTCTTTCCTAAGTTCTCTATCTCCAGAGCTGTCTCTCCTTCTGATTATTTTTTTTCTATTTCCATGTTTAGATTCTGGATCGTTTTGTTCATTTCCTTCACCAGTTTGATTGTGTTTTCCTGTAGTTCTTTGAGAGATTTTTGTGTTTCCTCTTGAAGGGCTTCTAGCTGTTTACCTGTGTTCTCCTGTATTTCTTTGAGGGTGCTATTTATGTCATTCTTAAAGTCCTGTATCATCATCATGAGAAGTCATTTTATATCTGAATCTTGCTTTTCCAGTGTGATTGTGTGTCCAGGACTTGCTATGGTGAGAGAATTGGGTTCTGATGATGCCAAGTAACCTTTGTTTGTGTTGCTTATTTTCTTATACTTGTGCCCCACCATCTGATTATCTCTAGTGCTACCTGTCCTTGCTAAATCTGACTGGAGCTTGTCCTTCCTGTGATCCTGGTTGTGTCAGAACTCCTCAGAGTCAAACTGTCTCTGTGATCCTGTGATTCTTGGATCCTGTGATCCTAGGCTTATCAGAACACCTGGGAGTGGAGCTTCCTCTGGGTGTTTTGGGACTGGCTGTGGAGTTTGCACCCAAGGTCTGCTCAGGGCACCAGTCGGCCCAGAGAGCCAGTAATACATTTTCTAAATAATATTGCTCTCAATATTTGGGCATGTCTAAGCAGTATAATATTAGCTTAGTATCCAATTATATTCAAATGTTTTGATTTCATAACATTTTAAAACTGTACCAGTGTTTTCAAAATTTTTATTATTCTTTACAGCAAGAAATGGACTATATGCCTCATAGTTTGATTCATAAGAACACACATTTTTTCACACATTTAGAATAAAAATAAATTGATCATATAGCATGTAACAATTAATTGTAGGCTGGATTACAACTCACAGTCCAAATGTACTAACTATAATGTGTGGCTACGTGGCCTTTTCTATTTAGCCTTTGCAATAAAATAATGTTTGTCTCATTTCTCAAATTTTAGTATATTCTAAGAGATCATCTTTACACAATGGTACATTTCTTTTCAAAATCAACTTTAATTTTGTCTTGAGGAGATGGATTGTTAGGGAAGGGTACTTCCTGAAAGCATAAAGGCCTGTGTTGAATCTGCATTGTCCATATAAAAATTGGATATGTTTTCATAGACTTGAAGTTTCAGTGCCAAGGGTCAGTTGTCAGTAGGAGGATCCAGGGCACTGCTGGCCTTACAACCTTTGTGTATGCAGGTGTGTATGGTGGAGTGTTGTGTGGTGACGAACCCCAGGTTCATAAGAAAGACCCTGTATCAAGACGCCAATGCCCACTACTGATATTCACAAGCATGTTTACAGGCTCAGGATCATGCCTGTACACATATGTACACATATGCAACATACATGGAAGGAAGGAAAGAACAGAAAAAGGGAAGGATGGAGGGAGTGAGGGAATAAAAGAGAGAGAGAATTCACCAATAGAGTAAAAGTCAGCTTCAGACTTAAAGGTCAATATAAAGAAAATGCAATATGTGTTAATTCTGTGCAAATCATATTGAATAACATGGAGCTATATGTTCACTACTCAAGTGAAATAAGCTATAACAAATCCAGAGCCTGAAAATGCCTAGGAGTTTATGGATAGAAAGAGTGTACACATATGGTAAGCCATTGGGCATGCTCTCTGGACATTCTTATTAAATATTCATTTACCATGTTACCTGAGTAAAATTGACTAACTTTTAATTGCCTCATGATTATTTCACAAAAATTCAAGGTACTGAATTTTGAAAAACTTCATATTTTGAAATTCCTTGCTTCAGAAATGACCCTGGTCTCTTTTAATTTTATTTTTTATAATATTTTGTTTTTGTTTTTGTTTTTTCCTAGACAGGGTTTCTCTGTGTAGCCCTGGCTGTCCTGGAACTCATTCTGTAGACCAGGCTGGCCTCAAACTCAGAAATCAGTCTGCCTCTGCCTCCCAAGTGCTGGGATTAAAGGCGTGCACCACTACTGCCCGGCAATGTTTTATCTTTTGAAATTTAAGATAATTACACCATTTTCTCTTTTCCCTTTCACCTGTCCACTCTGCCATGTACTCTCCTTGTACTTTTTTCAAATTCATGGCCTTTTTTTCTTATTTACTGTTACTATTTGTACCTAAAACCACAACTCAATATGATAGCCCTTTTATGTATAAGATCGCAGAACTGATTACTCAGTATTGGTTGAACAGTAGGGGGATTCTTCCTTAGGGACGAATGTTTTTTTTCACTCTTGCATTCCTCCATTGCCTGTAGTTCTTTGTGTAGGCTCTAGGCCTTGTGAACTCTGCCCCTTCCCTGTTAGCACGCCCTTTGGTATTGCCTTAATTCAGGTGTTGTTTTAGCTATCTCTGTTGATGAGAGTACTTCAGTGTCTCGCTGAAATTTCTATGAGACACCATCCCATGGGGAAAGTCCTGTTCTTTTGGCTTTTACAATCTTTCTCTCACCTCTTCTGTAATGTTACCTGAATCCACAAATATTATTGGAGAGGTTTAATTGGAACTGTGTACCATAGATATTCATTCTCTGCATTTTGATACATTGTGATTTTCTATAATGGCCCTGGGTGCAAAAACAACTTTTTTGGATAAAGGGTAAGAACTATTTTTTATATGTGCATTGTCTTAGTTAGGTTTACTATTGCTGATACTGATGATGAAACACCATCACTAAAAAGAAGTTGGAGAAGAAGGAGTTTATTTGGCTTGAACTTCCTCCCTGTAGTGCATCACTGAAGGAAGGCATTACAGGAAGCCAAGTAAAACAGGAAGCCAAGCAAAACAGGAAGCCAAGCAAAACAGGAAGCCAAGTAAAACAGGAAGCCAAGTAAAA
>JADRCD010219054.1:29384-44823 GCA_019843815.1 Montemys delectorum
CCAAGTAAAACAGGAAGCCAAGTAAAACAGGAAGCCAAGCAAAACAGGAAGCCAAGTAAAACAGGAATCTGGAGCAGCAGCTGATGCAGAGTCCATAGAGGAGTGCTGTTTACTGGCTTGCTTATCATGGCCTGGTCGATCTGCTTTCTTATAGAACCAGCATTGCCCACCTTGGAATAGGCCCTCTCACATCAATCATTAATTTATAAAATGCCTTATAGCCAGATCTAACTGAGCCATTTCCTCAACTGAAAGGTTCTGTCTTCTTAGATAACTCTAGCTTATGTCAAGTTGACATAAAATTAGGAAGCATTCGCATAAAGGATAAATATTTAGAATCCGTTTGGGGTGGTTTGAATATATTGACCCAAGGAGTGGCACTTCCCTTGTGGGATTAAGTGTTGACTTGTTGGAGGAAGTATGTCACTGTGAGGGTAGGGTTTGGGACCTCCTCCTACCTGGCTGAGAGTTTTCTCCCAGAACTCTCAGTACTTCCAGTGCCATACCTGCCTGGACACTGCAGTGCTTCTGCCTTGATATTAAATGACTGAACCTCTGAATCTGTGAGCCAGTCCCAATTAAATGTTGTCTTTGTAAGAGTTACCTTGGTCATGGTGTTTGTTCAACTCAGTAAAACCCTAAGAAAATAATTAAGGATGATAGTAGTTTAGTAAATTGGCAGTTGTAGGTTCTCGTTCAAAATTAATGACTTCAATAGCCCCTGGTAGTTCTAGTACCAGTATAGTTTCCTTGTATAGCTAAAGTTATATTTGTTGTTGTTGTTTTGGTTTTTGGTTTTGTTTTGTTTTTGGTGTGTGTGTGTGTGTGTGTGTGTGTGTGTGTGTGAGAGAGAGAGAGAGAGAGAGAGAGAACAGACACATAATTTAATGGAATCTTCTTATCTGGGCTGACAATTGTCCCCATAAGAGCCACAGACTATTAAAGAAGAACTCCACACCAAGAATGAAAAGCTTCCTCTTGAGTGGTTGATTGGGGTTTCCCAAGAGACTCTCCAAATATTTTAGGCTAGTGCTATTGCCCTTGATTACAGCCTGAAGGTAGAAGGTAAGCCCCTATTGCTTAAGACACCATCCAATATAGTCACTGAGTCTGGAGGATCTGAAAGCCATTTCCCTAATAGTCAACTTTCATGGTACCAGAAGGCTCCATGCAATCTTCCAACGGAGGGAAACAATCACTTGGAGATACCCCTGTGATGTTTATGAATCACAACAGCAACCAGTATGGCATGATAAACCTGAGGAAGAAATAGTGGCATATAATCCTTGATAGTAAGAAATATCTCTCTAATTTGTCTTGGTCTCTTTTTAATGGATTTTCACATGATCCATTGGCCATAGATGAGGTATGTCAAATGGGAGAGGGGAGGAAATTTAGCAAAGGAAATATTTTAAAAGAGGTGGAGAAAGATTCACAAGTGGGGAGGGAAAAAAGGACCTGGGAGTGAAAGTATATGGGCAGGGAGGGAGTAGAGGGGAGAGGAGAACCTGATCTGGTAATGGGTGAGGGAAAGGGACTGAAGCCCTTAGGGACAGCAGAAAGAATGGAAATAAGCAACCTTGGGAGATAGGAGGTTGGGGGGACCCTCCAGAATGTAACAGAGACATGGGAGGTGAGAGACTCTCGGGACTCAAAGGGAAGGATCGTAGATGAAATGCCTGACAGTAAGGAGGGGGAACTTGTATAGAGTCCACCTCCAGCAGAAAGACAGGACATCAGGTGAGGGAATGGGGTTGCCATCCCACAGTCACAACTCTGACTCATAGTTGTTCCTGTCTGAAAGAAGTACAGGGATGGAAATTGAGAGGAGCCTGAGGAAAAGAGAGTCCAGTGACAGACCCAAAGTGGGTTCCAGCTCAAGGAGATGTCCCAAGGCCTGACATTATTACTGAGGCTATGGAGTGCTCACAAAAATGGACCTTGTATGACTGCACTCCGGAAGACCAAATAAGCAGCTGAAAGAGTCAGATGCAGATATTTACACGAAAGCAGTGGACAGAAGCAGCTGACCCCTGTTGTTGAATTAGGGAAGGCTGAAAGAAGCTGAGCAGAATGACTACCCTGTAGAAGGACCAGCAGTCTCAATTAATCTGACCCCCTTAGATCTCTCAAACACTGGATCTTGCAAACAGGCAGCATACACTAGCTGATATGAGGCCCCCAACACACATACAGTAGAGGACTTCTGGGTCTGTGTTCATTCAGAGATGATGCACCTAACCTTCAAGAGAGGCCTGAGGGAGATTAGAAGTCAGGTGGGGTGGGGGGTGGGGACATCCACATGGAGAGAGGGGTATGGGGAGGAGGTATGGGATGTGGAACAGTCAGAGGGTGGATGGGGGTGGGGGAAATAAAATATGGAGTGTAAAAAAGTAAATAAAAAGCAACAATGGATTTATTTATGTTTGTTATGTGTTAGTTACCATAAGGGTAGAACTAACTGTAAACACATTCACAACACAAAGTCTGAAGTAACAAAGGGAAGTGTGTGCAGTTCAAATGTACTCTGTAGAAATGAGAACTCATATCGGAGCTTGTAGAAAGTAATGCATGAGCATAATCACTACCACAGGATCTGTGAACATGTGCCAGCAGAGCTTCTGCTTGGGCGGCACCCCAAATCAGCTGTTGTTTCACCATCTACCCTTTTCCTGAGGGTTTCCACCATCTATGTTAACAAGAAGGCAGATCATGCTTCTTCTGGAATTACCATTGAGGGGTATAGATATGTTGCCTCCTCCCCCCCCCCCCCCCCCCCCCCCACGCCGCTGAGTATCTCCTCTGCCTGAAGCCGAAGGCGAACACAGCTGAAATTGCTGGGACTATAGCCGCCATCTGTGGTTCCCGGAACAAAGCCCACAGCTCGCTGTTTCTCCTGAAACTGGAGAAGCTGATCTGCTACAAGCCCTCCTGTTTGAAGACATTTGCTTACTGTAAACAAAGTACCTGCCTGAGAGTCGTCTTACCATCTAGAGCTATATTTACGTTATGCATATATCGTGTTCACTGTGTTGGTTTCACTTTTGTGCCCCTGGATATAAATACCCATTTCACCCCAAAGTAAATATCGCCTTGATAAGCCCACTTGGCGTCCCTCCGTGTTTTTCTTTTGCCTGTTTATTCCCACAGGTCTAGTCCAGCCTCCAGCCCGAGGTAACCCACAGACCCCGAATAGTTCCGCTGGCCGGACACTACACAGTTATGTTAAAAGTACCAGTGGATTGGGTGTTAGAGGAAAGGAGCATAGAACACCCAGCACATGCGCAGTGAAAACAGGGTTACAAAGATATCATTGAATTTCTCTAAAGGAAGGACCATGAAATAGGTAGAAGGTGAACTTCTCTTTGTATTTATTATTCAAAGTGCTTAATTTACTTCTTATATTAATGTACATCTGGATTATGGAAAGTTTGTCATGCATATTGAAATATTCCAAATGCCATGGGACTCACAATGTTGTGGCAGGGGCAGAGTGAGTACAGTCATTGTTTTTAGATATGTTGATTATGCATGAATTCATGGAGGCAGAATCCTAAAACTGCTGCATGGCCTATGTGAGCAAGTTGTATCAAGAGAATGAAAAGAATACACAGTATCTATTATTCAGTAAGTAGAAAACTGATTGCTTTCATATCATTGCATTTTAATTGTGATAAAATACTAAATATTTAAATTTTTCTTGGTATTGGTAGATTATTTACAGTGGGTATGAATTCATTGCATATTATTTGTATTATTCTTGTGGTTTTAATTACCCTTCATTCTTATACGAGAGATAATTAAAGTCTTAAAATCTTATATGATATCCTTGAACAATATAACATACAAAACAATTCTCATTAAAATTCCTCAGAATTACTGATTCAAACAAGCTCATCTTTAACTGTGTACTTGGGTGTTCAGTGTGTTGGGAAATGGAATCCATTTAATTTCAAATACTTCCCACTACAGCAAAGATTGTCTTCTACCCTCAGCACAGCAGGTACCTAGCTGTGCATGAGAAGGAACTCCTCAGAGAACTCTTTCCCAGGGAATTTTCTCTGTCTAGTTACAAAGGACAAGGGTAAATGAGTTGTCTGTGAAAACAATGCACAGGACTCTGGGGAACTGCAAAGAAACATGAAGACATAAAGGCCATCTTGTTATTTTCTATTATTGTCTTCCTAAATAGAGCTTTCCCTCCTTTTGGCTTCTTTATATGAACTAAAAACCTGAGCATTCTGAAGCAAATCTTAAACTCTCACTTTCATACAGAATCTCTCTGTCCTCTGAAAAGGAAAAATTCAAATATCTTCATTTATAATTATTCTTAAAATCAAATAAAGGGGGTCTATCAAAATAAGGTAAGTGAGGAGACACCTGTTTGGCAGGCAGACATTTATTGAAAAGGTGGAAAATGTAAGCTACAATATCTAATTAGTGCATAGGAAAAACAACTTCATTTTAAAAATCCATTCATAAGTTTTGGCTGTGTCTATTTCAATGGCTTTAGGAACAACTAGACTTTAACTTTTAACTCATTTCTTTCTCAGTCTATCACTGAAACAAAACTTAGAAGCACTTAAGTTTTTGTAAACACTATATTTCTCAGATGATGATTACCCGAGTGAAGTATTAATGTTTAGTCATTTGATCTTATAAAAACACATTTAAAGCAAGATTGATCTTGTTCATGTGTTTCATCTAAAGCTTTAGTCTATGATAAAAACATTTAATGAAGGGTGTTTAAAAATAAAGACAACTTTTTCTAACCTATAAAGCCAAAGCACTATAAATATAAACAAAATGGTGTTTCTTATCAAACTGAATGTGAATATAATATGGTGGTATGAAAATGTAAGCAGACATATGGACAGCATGCCAAGACAAACAGCTTGCATTTGATCAGTGATTTTACACACTGATTCCCTGTGAGTTGAAATTGTGTCACATCACTCAATAAGAAAATTAAAAGCCTCTCTCCTTTCTCCCATTCCAATCCATCCACAAAATCTATTCTATTTCCCCTTCCCAGGGAGACCCATGCACCCATCGTAGACAACTCTACTATCTAACTCTTTATCTAACTTCTTTGGATCTGTGGATTGTGTGATTATTCTTTACTTAATGGTTAATATCCACTTATAAGTGAGTACATATCATGTTTGTCTTTTTGGGTCTGGGTTGCCTTACTTGGAATGATTTTTTTTTCCACCTCCATCCACTTTTTGTTGGGCCCCTAATAGTAGGAGTGGGGTGTCTCTGACTCTTTAGCTACCTGTGAGACCCTTTTTCTCCTACTGGGTGGCTTTGTCCACCCTTGATGTAAGGGTTTGTGCCTAGTTTTATTTCATTTTGTTCTCAGTGGTCGTTGATATCAGTGGAAGGTGTGCTCTTTTCTGAAAAGAAGTAGAAGGAGTGGATATGGGGAAAGGGGAAGTGTATATGTGAGGAATTGGGAGGAGAGAAGAAAGAGGAGGTTATATTTCTTAAAATACATAAGTAAGATTTTCTTATTTGAGAACAAATGCTAAAGGATTTTAAGACTGGGAAAAGCTTGTTAGAGTGCTTATCACACACATACACACATATACACAAACACACACACAAAAACTGACTAGGAAGTTGTTTGAAGGATTGGATAGATGAATCAGCAGTTTATAATATTGACTGCTCTTCTAGAGAAACTGGGTTCTATCCCCAGCATTCACATGGAGGCTCACAATTATCATTAATTTCAGTTCTAGGTATCCTTTGCCATTTTCTGGCCTCTGTGGGCACCAGACATACATGTGGACACAAGCATATATGAAAGCAAAACACTCATAGCAGTAAGATAAGGTTTAAATATTGTATTAAAAATAAGTTGTGGGAATTATTGATTTTCTAACATACAGAATTTTTTCTTTTTTGTTCTTTTAAATTTATGCATCTTACCTATTGTGTAGTTATAATACATGATTCAATCATATCTTGGTCTGAGTAGTTCTTTTAGAACCTCATAAGGTGGCCCTGAGGTTTCAAGGAAGCAGAGACTGAGATCTGCTTCTGACTGCAAGAAAATAGTCTGCTATGAAGCTGCTGATTGGCTAGAGAAGTAACTTAGATTTGGGCAATGGTATGTTATCTTAACATCACAATTGAATATTCATTTTATGTCAGATAAGTTTGTATGAAACAGTCATAAATAAAATGTGTATATAAATCTTTAAAGCTTCCAATTCATTGTTTTAGTCTGTTGATTTTATTGTGTCACCATTTACTGTAGCTATGAAGTTCAGGAATACATCCAGGAAATACAAAATTAGTAGTATTTGAATGTCACACTGTCTGAATTACAATATCTGTTGACAAAAGATACTTGGACATAAAATGCACTTACAATATCAATGTGAATAACAAAAAAATCAATATGTCTCTGATTGTTGACCCAATTTTTATAATAAAAGAGAGCACTGAACCCAGTTGATAAATAAATACATCTAGAAAATGAATGAGTTAATAATAATTTATCACAAATTATTGAATATCAAAACTTCCACTAAATAATTATACAATTAAGCACATACATGCCACAAAAGAACAACACTGTAATTGAGGCTTAACTTATTTGGCTTATAAATAGAGGATTGTTGATAACCATACAATTATGAAGAAAAATGTCAACAGTGTTTTAACTACTTGCTCAATCTCAAGTACATAAAGGAGGCTTGTATATGTCTCAAAGGTATTCATTACACATGTAGAAGATTTGATAATTTAGCCCAGAATATAGAATTGGACCAGACAATTTTCCATACTAAGATCTCAGAGCTCTTTCTTCCAATCTCTCTGACTGATTCCTAGAAATATTTTGAAGATGTTTCAGTAATTCTTTTATTACTGATCTTAAAATTAGTTCCTCACCTTTATGTCATGTATATAGTTAGATATTTTGAAACTCCCTTTCAAATTTTGTATCAGAAATAGAAGTTAAATCAACAGTTGCTACAATATTTTGTGTGCATGGAGGATTATATTTGTGAAATGTGTGTGGGTCTATGTTTCTATTCTGTGGATGTGTCATGCATATAAAATCTAGAGTCTTATGTCAACATTTTCTATACTGGATTTCTATTTTATATTTGGAGACTGTGCATCTCAATACATTAGCTGGTCAACAAGCTCCCAAAAAATAACCAGTTTTTTTTTTTTTTTACTAGAGCTGGTATTATAGAAATGTGTATCCTTTGCCATCATTTTTACCTAAGTACTGAAGATAAAGCCCAGATCCTCTTGCTTTGGCACAAAGCTCTATATGCACCAACGTGTCTCCTAACCATCACTCATGACATTTCAAATGTGGAATGCTAATCTTGGTTTCCATGGTCATAAGCAATTAACCATGAAGCTTTCCTATTCCTATAATACTAATTTTCTTCATACTTCTTTACTATAGGAGAGTCAGATTGCAGAGAATGACATTGATCAATAAAAGTCACCCAGAAGAGTTTATTCTACTTGGTTTTGCAGACTGTCCTTGGCTGGAACTTCCTCTCTTTATTATTCTTCTAGTAACATACCCCACAGCCATGATTGGAAACATTGCCATCATTCTGGTATCCACATTCGACCCCCGTCTCCACAGCCCCATGTATTTCTTCCTCACCAACCTCTCCTTTCTGGACATGTGCTATACCACAAGCATTGTGCCTCAGATGCTAACTAACCTTTGGGGATCCACGAAGACCATCAGCTATATGAGGTGTGTAGTTCAGCTTTATTTCTTCCACACAATGGGGGGTACAGAGTGTGTCCTCCTGGCTCTTATGTCCTTTGACCGATATGTGGCCATCTGCAAACCACTGCACTATACCCTCATAATGAATCAGCGCAACTGTCTCCTGTTAGTGTCCACTGTGTGGCTGACTGGAATTTCCTATGCTGTCTCAGAGGCCACTGTGACACTGCAGTTGCCTCTATGTGGCCACAATAAAATGGATCACTTGGTGTGTGAGATTCCAATTCTGATAAAAACTGCTTGTGGTGAAAAAGAAACAAATGAGCTTGCTCTCTCTGTGGTTTGCATTTTTCTTTTAGCTGTTCCTCTGTGTTTAATTCTTGCCTCCTATGCTAGTATTGGACATGCTGTCTTTAAAATTAAATCATCAGAGGGAAGGAAAAAGGCCTTTGGGACATGTTCCTCTCATCTCATTGTAGTTCTCCTGTTCTATGGCCCAGCCATTAGCATGTATCTTCAGCCTCCCTCCTCTATTACAAAAGACCAACCTAAGTTCATGGCTCTCTTCTATGGAGTAGTAACTCCTACACTGAACCCCTTCATCTATACTTTGAGGAATAAGGATGTAAAGGGGGCACTAGGTAACCTATTCAGGAACATTTTTATATCAAAGTGAGTGCTTGTAGATGTTATATAAAATAGTTAATAAATTAGAGGCTTTTCCCTATAATTCATTCCCTGTACAAAACTCATCTTTCTTTTTTTTTTAAAGAAAATATTCTTATAAAACATGTCTTGTTATTTGTGTTTCTCCTAATCATGCTAGGCAATGGTTAATCTTGGATAGTATTAGACAATATGGATGCTCTGCTTAGAAAAAAATGTATAAATCCATGCTGTTCATACATTTACAAATAGTTATTTTATTAAATGCTAAAACAATCATTTGGTTAATAATACAATTATGTTGTTTCAAGCTGATTGTCATGAAAATTTCATAGTAAACATTCATCAATTTTTTTTAAATTTGTGACTTGTGAAATAAATCCTTACATTTTTCCAATTCTTGTGGGAAGGCTGACTGTCCACTTTTAAGTAGGAACTGCTTTTAATAAACTATTCTTCTTCAAACTTGATACAAGAGCTACAAATGTCAAGCAAAGCATTCAGTCTCACTCTTTGTTGTTCTCTTTCCTACAAGCCACCTCCCAAGTTAATTGTCTATGTCTCCCTTGGGTATATAAATTCTTTTGAAATATATAAGCTGTTCTGAAAACCATAGTACAGTGTAAAAACATGAGATAAACAATACTACTAATAGAGAGGCTGAGATAGGAGAAGCAAGATTTCAAGACCCTTATGTTGTACAAAGCAAGACACTGTCACAGACAAACAATCTGAAAGTGTATATAGATTGTACAATATTGGACCTATTTCTCCAATTGCCAAATTAGAGAGACCATGGGATGACAATCAACAAATTTATAATTCCTCATATTTTTGGATTTCAATCAATTAGAATATGTTGGTAATATTAATTTTCATATTAAGATATTAAGAAAAGGTAATTGTCACTTCCTGTTGTTTTTCTTGTAAGAAGTGGAATTAGATTTGTGTGGATTTATAAGTTACTCTTTCTCTGAGATGAAAGCTTTTACAAATTATCACAGCCAATGAACCAGATTCTTACCCTCACCTCTGTGCCACCCTCCAAGCAGAACCATTGTTCATTGAAACAGCTGGTGAATGACTTTATGGATAGACCATCTTAGTACTTACACCATTTCTTAAATGAATGTAACCTGTTCTCTGTGGGCTGAGAATAAAGTCACTCACTCAAGTCAAATAGCTTTGACCATAGCAGGAAGTCGTATCCAAAAATCATGCCTACAATTCATTCATTGGTACAGCAGAACTATCAACTCCTAGCTTTGCCAATTGTCATGGATTACCCATAATGGCATTATATCATGATAAGCTACTATATTTAGTATCTTTCTTCCAGGTCTGTTTCTAACAATTAATATAGTTTTATTCTAACTTTTATGATGACATCAGAAATTTTTTTCTACGTAAGGCTTTAATTTTTTTACTTTGTGTGCTAAGAAAAATCATCCCATAATACTATATTCCTTGCCAATAAGAGAATAAGCTTAAAGCAAAATAACCAAAATATAATCAAGTTTGGGATCTATGTGATCCACATATGCATCTTGCAGTCTCTTTTCTACTGATGTTTACGTTTATCTGCTTCCTTTTTGCAGTTATAGGCATTTTGTTATTGTGCACGGCGTGACAATTCAAAAGTTGATATCCTTCTTGTCTATCTCTAGTTGCAGTACATATTCAGAGATTCTGCATTTTCAATCTTGTGTAAACACCAGCTATTCGATTGTTCCCTGATGTGTCAATAAAGTTGTTTTTAAAATAAATAACCTTTTTTAAAATTTATTTAACCTTTTTTTACAGTCCAGGTTTTGTCCCACTCCCAATCCACCCTCTGACTGTTCCACATCCCATACCTTCTCTCCCCATCTCCATGAGGATGTCTCCACACCACCCCCCCTCCACATACTCCCAACTCTACCAGACCTCCCCACTCCCTGGGGCCTCCAGTCTCTTAAGGGTTAGGTGCATCTTCTCTGACTGAGACCAAATCCAGAAGTCCTCTGTTGTATATCTGTTTGGGGCCTCATATCAGCTGGTGTATGCTGCCTGGTTGGTGGTCCAGTGTCTGAGAAATATTAGAGGTCCAGGTTAGTTGAGACTGTTGGTTTCACTCCTCTTCATCTTCTTCCAGCTTTTCCCTAATTCAGTAGCTTCTGTCCATTTTTGGATGTGAATATCTGTTTCTGACCCTTTAAACTGCCTGTTGGGTCTTTTGAAGGACAGTCATGATAAGCCCCCCCCCTTTTTTTGTGAGCACACCATAGCCTCAGTAATAGCAACGGACCTTGGAGCCTTCCCTTGAGCTGGATCCCAATTTGGGCCTGTGCTGGATCTCCTTTTTCTTAGACTTTTTTCCATTTTTTTTCCCTGCAGTTCTTTCAGACAGGAACAATTCTGGGTCAGAGTTTTTGACTGTGAGATGGCAACCTCATCCCTCACTTGATGCCCTGTCTTTCTAATGGGGGTGGGCTCTACAAGTTCCCTCTCCCAACTGTAGGGCATTTCATCTAAGTTCCCTCCCTTTGAGGCTTGAGAGTCTTTCACCTCCCAGGTCTCTGGTACATTCTAGAGGGTCCCCCCACATCCTTACCTCCCAAGGTTGCCTATTTTCCTTCTTTCTGATGGCCCTCAATGCTTCAGTAATAAGTGGATATTAGCCAAAAGAAGTATACAATACCCAGGATAAAATCCACAGAACTCAAAAAGATTAGCAAGCCTAAGAGTCCAAGTGAGGATGCCTCAACCCCACTTGTGAGGGGGGGAAAAAGCAATCACAGGAGAAGGGAGGGAGGGAGAGATCTAGGTGGGAAAAGGGACAGGGAGGGGAAGAGGGGAACATGATCAAGTATTGGGTAGGGTGAATAAAGAATGTTTAATAGCTAATACTGAGCAGGGGGAGGGAATGGAGCTGGACTTCCTGCCAACCAGGAGAGGAGGTAAAGGAGAGAGAAAATGGGGATTTAGCCATGGGGAGAGAGTCCAAAAGAGACCCTGAGAAAACAGCCTGAGAAGAGAAAGCCATAAGAAGAAAGTGTCATGGGAATTTGGCCTGGGAGGTAGCCACATTATTTTAGAGGATTAAAATTGAGAAATACTGCTCAATTGTTGTCCCTTTAAAGTATGTTAAAGAAATATAATGATCCAATCTCAATTATTTGTGAACTAGTTGAGTAAAACACTAATTTAAAAGTGACTAATAGTTAGCTATCCTAGGTTCCCTAAGTCTGAATCTCTTTGCAGTACTTGAAACAAATAGATAATCCAATGATGAGCGATGGGAAATTAATATCTCCCACTAATTTTTGAAAATCATGAAAACTTTGCAACTGATCTCTTTTGATCTGTTCCTTTTGTAGTTAATTTTTTGTTGACTTATTTTAAAACCAAATCAGTTAATAGACCCTCCTCCCTGTCATTTTTATGACACACCCTCCTCCTTGTCATTTTTATGACAGACTCTCCTCCCTGTCATTTTTATGAGCAATCTGTAATCCCCAGCATGGCAGAATTCTTGTGTTTCCTTAAACATTTTCTCTAAAGTATCTGTGTCAGAATCAGTCCACAAAATATTTTCTATGTAATGACAAATAATGGATTGAGGAAACATTCCATGAATTAAAAGTATTGGTTATTGCACAAAATATTGATACAAATTTGGACTGTTCAACATTCCCTGTGGCAGAATGTCCCACTGATATCTTTTTATGGATTGAGCATTATTATGAGTAGGTGCTGTGAAAGCAAACCTTCCCTCATCATGCTCATGCAAGTGGAGAGTAACAAAATTATAATCATAGGCCATGCCCTAAGTCATGAAGAAGGTAAAGAAATTCAGGGCTGTAACAGATCTACTCTTCGTTAACAGAGTTTCTCCTTCACTGACCTTGTCTTGGGTATTATAAGTCCTCATACTCACCTCTACCTGAGGAATGTCATATAGCTTCAACTAGTTTATAGGATCGCTTTTCTTCCACATGTAAAAAGCCTATTCAGCCAGCACCTGAGTTTCAAGAAATTAGCTTTCCCATGCTTATGAGGTGTTCCACAAAGCTGAAACCCCAAAGTAATGGCTTTTGCCTATTCTGGATGTTCCTGTCTTCAGTCTCCCAAAACTTTATAAGCACTTAATCACCCTAAGTAAAATTGATCTGCTTACTGTCAAGGTATCTCTGTGTGGTCATTCACTATACTTACAGGACTTCTGAACCTCATGTTCTACATCTATGCTCCCTCATAGAGTATATCACTTACCAAGCTCCAAGAGCAGGAAAACTCACAAAGCTTAACTTATTATATTAGCATGGTACATGTTAGAACCAATATTGGTCATATCCCTTATTCATTCAGCCATTGGTGTTACCTGCAGCTTTAATGATTTAATAACTTTTTACATTCAGTATTTAAATTTTCAAACACTAAAGTCTCTATCAACACTTGCTTTGTGTAAAGATCTTATTTGGCTTTGTTCACAGCTGAGACGAATCTTTGTAAAATTTCAGTAATGGCTTCCCCTAGAGACTTATATAATCTTTACAAATGAGATAGACTATTTTCCTGGGTTCCTCAACTTTGCTCCAAGCTCTTAAAGTCACTAAGTGATATTATTCTATAGTAGCATCTACAAATTAAATCTGTTCTTATATATCAGAGTGCTACCATTCACATAGCAACTGGTCTTTCCTTTCATTCATTCCCTTCAATCTACTTCACTGTTCAACATTTGTGGCTTGTTCCCTCCACCATATTACCCATTGCAACCAAGGATCAGCCCATAGTATCAATCCCTTCCAGTCTTGGGGAATAGTTCTATGTTGAGTAGCCCAGTTACTTAGAATTTATTTCAGATAGGGCTAGTGCAGCCCACATGAGATCATGACCTCTTTAAGCTGCCTTAGATCTATCATTGCTATAGGACACTTCCTGATCTTGTCATAACTTTACTCCACACCATTACTAGGCATATCACTACTAGAAAAGCTGATGATGACCTCACAAAGCCAGGCCTCCCCTCCTCTAATTCTGGTGGGTAGACTGGTTCAAAATTAACCCCCTTTCTTGAAACAGGTGTTTATCACACCACCCTCCCAGTTTTTCCACTTTTCTCTGATCTGACCAGCTTTGTTCCTTCTTTCCTCCTGTTGGAAACCCCTGTTCTCTGACTCGCTTGCTGCTGCTGAGAGATTTTGTTCCATCTTTTCCAGTGCCCCTTGCCTCTCAAGTGCTTCTCTCCCCACCTGTAAACTATCCAGTGGCACAGCCAACCCTGCAACCCTTTCAGAAGAGACGAGAGTGACCACTTTTGTTTTCCCATTTCAGCCATTTGGCTGTTTCTTAAGCACCTCCATTTCTACCTGCAATTTTTCCAACTGCTCAGCCATTCTTCCAACATTTTTCAAAACAAAATATAGAGAAAAAAAAGAAGGAAAAAATAGAAATTCCCCTCTTTGAAAGCTAGGAGTATCCCAATGGTTACAGCCACAATACATTTTCTACTGGCATCTTGAAAAAAAATCCATTTGTTCAATCCCTACCATTTTTCTATGGTATTTGAAATCAAATTCCCAACTCTTATTTTTAACTTTTATGTACCACTTGTAGCTATTCTTGCTATTTTGTGGATTCTTCTTATCACTACCTTTTATCCCCAATGATTTTACCCCCTAAGACTAGAGAAGAGAGTAACTAAGAATATATGGGAGAGAATTATTAGGAAAATTCCTGAATCTAATTTCTCTTCATTTGTTTCTTCTTTGACCATAGCTACTAACAAACCAAAATAAACCTCCCTAAATAACAAACAATAATTCACGCCTAGCATTTATATACCCTCAGAAAATTTCAGAGAATTCCAAACCTCACACAATCACAGAAACAATCTGCAGCTGGCAAAACCATGTCTTGGCTAGAGTACAAGGCAAATCTCAGTCCGATGTGTTGGTCAGTCTGAAGCACCCCAAATCCTTATGACTGGGATTGACATAAAAACCCAAAACATTCTTATAATCTGTTTTTTTTTTTTAAAGAAACCAAAATTCCAAAATTGTCACTACAAAACTTCAACACAATTCTTTAGAGACCTTAAAAGGACAATACTCAATTTCATGTGGGAAAACACAAAAACTGAAGATAGCAAAAATAATTCTGAGCAGTAAAAGATTCCAGAGGTATCACTATCTGATATCAAGCTGTACTACAGAGATATAGTAATGGAAACTGCACCATGTGGGCTAGAGCGATAGCTCAGTGATTAAGAGCACTGACTGCTCTTTCAAAGGTCCTGCATTCAAATCCCAGCAACCACATGGTAGGCTCACAACCACCCGTAATGAGATCTGACACCCTCTTCTGATGTGTCTGAAGATGGCTACAGTGTACTTAAATATAATAATAAAATAAATCTTAATATATATACATATATGTCACACATAACTCGTCTACTTCAGTTGTGTCTAGGACAGGCCTAAAAACCTGATCACCGACCTGAGGCGTATACTTGAAAAAGAGTCTCCTGAGGTAGTCCAGTCGCTGACATCTCCTAGCTCAGTTGTGTTCCAGATTGATCTCTGCTATAATCTGTGGAGAGATCTGCGTGCTTTCCTTATTCAGGCATAAAGGTGCCCTAAGAGATATTTCATTATTAGCTAAACTGAGAATGGACATTATTTCCTGGCCTTCACAGTGTTTCAATAATCCTAATAGAATTCCTAGCTGTAATTAGCTTGGAATTTTTACTAAGAAGCTGTCTTACCAGACAGGGTGTCTCAAGAGTTAGAGCTAGCAGTTAGGCACTTTTTATCAGAGCACACCCACAAAAAGAAAAACTGTTTTGCTGCCAGTGAGAAGTTGGAAGTTGTAGGGCTTCCCCCACTAATTGTCTATATTACAGCCAAGGAATACTAAAATACAACCTTCAGCTGCTTGCCTCAGACGGACCCAGAGAATTTATCACGGGGCTGCCAAAATAGCCCAAGAAGAAGGACACCACTGCTCCTCTGCCTTGCACTTGGCAGCTTGTTCTCACTGACCTTGATGTAGCCATCTCCTGCCTAC
>JADRCD010219055.1:6895-21250 GCA_019843815.1 Montemys delectorum
CACCCCTCCCCATGGCAACTCCCCTGGCCTCAATTCTTGGAGCTATTGAACTCACCAGAGAGCAGTTTCCCAATAAACATGCCTTTAATATTATCTAATCTGGCTTGAATTGGCTCACGTCAGAGAAATAACGTATCATCCACCACAGACTGCTTTAAAAGTATGCTCAGACATCTAGAAGTCAGAGTAACATTATAAAATGGTTGCTACCTGTTGTCTAAGGAAAAGAAGGTAGTAATGTCTCACTGGGATGTTATATAGGAGGGGAAGTGCCTGCTTCTTTCTATACGGCGACCTTGGTGGAGTGTACCTTCTTTCACATATCGTTGTGGTCAACAAGGAAGGACGATTCGTATACTATAGGTTAGATTTTTATTACTGAATTAAAGCTTTGGGAATAAATCAGTATATTTGACTCACAGTTTTAGAGACCTTAATCCATTGTCACTGATCACACTAACTAGGGTTAGTAAGGTTTGTGAGGAGTGAGTGGTAGCCAAGAAGAAAGAATAGGAAGATCCATTATCATTCAGATAATTGTCTTAACATCCTTCTTCCAGGCCCAACCTCTTGGATGGTCCATTCCCTTCCAAGAGCAGTTACAGACTGGAGACCAGGTCTCCAACTCATGGCCTTTGGAAGCCATCCAAGATCCAAATTACAGTGACCACATCTAGAACAGCCCAATTACAGGAGACATATGGAAAACTTTCTCTGAAACAAGAGGATAATTGGCCAGCCCTGCTAGATTTGTCTTAATGACATCCAACTGAAAAGCCTTCAGAATGATTTATTCATATTATACATTGATAAAGCTCTTTTATTTAATGTTGGAATTACTGTGGGCGGGAGATACTCTGCAAAGAAAGGGAGAGAGAAAAGGTCTTGTTTTAGAACCTGTAAGAGCCTCGTCTGGAGCTGGGTAACAGGCAATGTTTCTAGGGACAACATACTAAAATCCTAAAATCTGCTGAAAGAAATTGTGATTAAAATCAGATTTACAGAGTTACTGTTAATGTCTATGAGTAAGGAGATTTCTCCTTAGAGCACATTCCTTTACCCTAATCCTTACTCCTGTTCTGACAATGACCCATTGTTCACTGTTGGCTTTGGATTTCCCTGACTTTCTGAAGGATTCAGCGCCCTTGAGGTAGTTTCAGGCCTCCAGCTCTCCAAGACCCTTGCCTGTCCTCACTCACTCTCTGGGAGCCTTCAACCTGCTGTTCAGCATCTGAGATTTCCTACTGTGTTATCTTGGCTTCTGATCATAACCTTTCAGGTCTATCTTATCCATTCTCCTTTTGCTTTCCTTGAGCAAAAATACGTCTATCTGTTATTTGTTGTCTCTAAACTACTCAAAGCTCTCAACTCTTCTCAGTTGACTCTCCCGCTCCACTCACGAGACAGATCTCCGTTCCCAGTCAACCCAGGATCCTCCTCGTCCAGCTCTGGGCCAGAACCCGTGTTTGGCTACACAGCATTTTCCATGATCAAGGCCACTCCTCTAAACTGGGTGGACCTAGGAACCAGGTGTCATCTTTCCCTTCTCCCACGCACTCCCAGAAACCTTTTCTATTCTCTTGAAGCTTGGCTTATCACTTGCCTCTTCTGTCACTCCTAGTGGAAGCTCCTTATTGGAAAATGCAAGAACAGGCAGTAAATGCTTCTTCAGCTTGCTCCTCCTTCCCAAGCATCCTTACCCCAGGCTTCTGTCACTAACAGTGGAAAAGATTCTTCCATCCCACCTCCTCTTAGTTCTTGTCCTGAAAGCAGACCCGCCCACCAACTCTCTCCATGCCCCAGGGCCTTCAGATCTTCCGGAATTAACTCCTTCCTTTCACAGAGAAGCTTCCAGAAAGGGGATCTAGATTCTCTCTTTCCTTCTGCGGTGCTAATCAGTCTCTGTCTCTCTGCTCGGGACCCTCCACTTATCAGGCTGCCTGCATGGCCTCTTGTTGCTGAATCTGACCTTGAAGACTTAGTATACGTTGATTTATACCACACACTTGAGAAGTAATAGCTTACTGAAGCTTGCAATGATCCAGAATTTATACCTTCTGCCTGGACTTGTGTAAAATACAAAGTTATCATTCTTTCCCATTTAAAATCTTTCAGCTGCTTCCTCTGATGGTTTAGATAGAAAGACATCCTTCTCAGAGATGCATGTGTTGAACACTTGGTCCCAAGTGATGGTGCTAGAAACTTCAGAATGTAGATCCAGCTAGATAATGGCTAGTAGGCCATTAGTGAAGGGTTTTTCTGGGTTGAGTGGAAGGTTTACTTCCCGCCTTGCTTGCTTTCCCATCCACCCTGAGGTACAGAAGTTCCTTTGCCATGCACACCTGTTTTACCCAAGCACAAGGAGCCAAACAATCATGAAACCAAATCTTCTAAAACCATGAGCCAAAATAAATCCTTCTCCTCTTCAGGTAGCCTTTCTCAGGTATTGGTTACAGTAATAGAAAGCTAACTGCCTCACTAGCTGGAGTGCACAGGACTAGGTTCAAATGTCCTAACCAGACAAGTCCTGGCTCTCAAATTTCCCAGCAGGCTACTTCCATCAACAGCATGAATTTAAGTCTACAAACCTACAAGACAGGAAAATGTTTGATGATAAGCTTTGATATTTTCAAATTAAAATAATATATAGGAAAATGAATTTTTTTTTTAGCTAACTCACATCATGATATTTTTAAATGAACAAGAGATCATAAAAAATTAGTAATTGGAGGAACTTTTGGAGTAGTATTCTAAGTAGCATGTCTAACTATGTTATTAATTAATAATTTTTAAAAGCACTGTACTTTTCAGTCAAAATAAAATTTAGAGCTAGGCCTGGTGGTTTTACTAGTCAGCAATCTCATCTACTCGGAGGCTGTAGCAAGAGGGTCTAAAGGTTCTGCAGACCTGCCTGATAGACAGGCAATGAATTCAAGGCTAGCCTGGGTGACTTGGTGAAACTGGATCTCAGAATAGAACATGAAAACAGGGACAGAGCTGATTGGTAGAACAATTGCCTCACATATGCAAGGATCTGGGTTCAATCTCCAGCAATGAAAAAGTAGAAAAAACAACAAAACTTGCTTAGTTTCCAACTCAATTCGTCAGACTTTTTAGGTTAGGACTAACCAAAAATGTCCTTCCAAAATTGTAGGCTCCCTCTGCCCTCTGGAAGAATATAAAGCATTGAACATACAATGTTTAAAAAGAGAGCCAAATCCTCTTCATCATATTAAGTAAGATTATTTTTTTCACTTGAGTTCAGAACAGTTCCTAGAATTGAATTATGGCTTTATTTTGTTAATCCCCAACTAGTAAAATTTATGAACATTCATGGGTTGCAGACAGATAAGTACAGAGTGGGATGGGTCAGAGATCAGAGATCCAGTTCATTCAAATCACAAGTAAAGCCAGGATTTTTTTTTTTTTTTTTTTTTTTTTTTACTGTTAAGCCACTTCTATTGGCAGGATACAAAATGCTATTAATTAATTTCTTTGACTCTAAGAAAATTGATTTTGATACTCACAGCAGGAAGTTGTAGAGTCCAGCATGCAAGTAAACAGAAAAGAACAGTAGTTCTTACAAATGAGCTGGGGTCCAAAATATAAAGGCAATCTTCTTCTAACAGGAGCAAAAGAAAAACACTTTTAATTGAGACTCCAAGTAGTTGGAGATTATTTCCTGTAATTAAAAACATGAATTGTTGGCCTTACATGTGAATGTGGCTGGGTTTGACTCACAAAAGCTCTCCCTGACCTTAACTTCCTAATTCAAAAGAAATAAGAAAAGCTTTGAGAGGCCATGGGCAGGAGTCTTTGAACTCAGATCCATAAGCACAGGTCGGGGAGTTTCACATTATTTAGTTGAATCCAATTCAATTACAACCCTCCATTGTGTGAGCTAACGTGAAATAAACATGCTGACCAGGTGGCCTTCCCAATTACAGCCATCGAGCAAAGGTGAGAGAGTGTGAGTATTTTTGTTTGTCAAGCATCTTTCTACTTGGAAAGAACAGAAAGCTTTGGGGAGAAAGTATAAAAACAGAGTCTAAGCACAGAGAGTCTGGAGTAAAACGAAATTATTTAAAATTAAGCTTCTGTACCTCTCTGGTAGAAAATGGAAAATACAAAGTCTCTGGAAGACTCCGGTACTCTTGAGAACCAGCGCCAGCAAAGAATGAAGTTGTTAAGGGGATAATGTTCCGGGAGTTTTCTGCCAAGTTCTGTGAAATTAAATCTGTGACTGCACCTACCACTGGAGCTGCCCAGAGGACTGACTTCAATAAGGAGGGTGCTGGTTTAAAAGAAAACGAAAATCTGTAAAATTAAGAAAATTGTGATATTTAAGGTCTTTTAAAATATGTAAAATATGTTGGCTGTGAAAAGGGAGTGAGGTTAGAGAGATGGCATCAGATGACATAGATAAACCCAGCCTTCCAAATAGGCACGGGATCAGATGTGACAGCAAGGGATGTGTGATGATAGAGAGTGAGCACAGAGGGAGCCCAGCAGTTTCTTATCCAAGGGCTCATTTGTAACTGAAATAAGGAGGAACCAGTGGGCCTTTGCTAGATAGATTTGCTAAAATCTGAGCAACCAAATGTGAATAAGGGACTGTTCTACAGGAATTCCCTTTCATTGCATGCTGTGACAGTCAAGTGAGACAGCCATTGTGGAGGACAATTTATCTGGTTCTTAGGAAGCAACAAAAAGTTATTAAGCTCAGGGCAGTGGTAGTGTATGCCTTTAATCTCAGGACTCAGGAGGCCAAGGTAGGAGGATCTCGGTAAGTTACAGAGGGAGTTCTAGGACAGCCAGGGCTGGAGAAACCCCCCCAGAAAAATCAAGCAACAAAAAGGTAAAGGTAAGTAACTTTCCTAGAAGGAACCCACACTCCCCTCAGGGACAGGCCCCATCTTCGACATGGCAGCAATAGATCTTTATTTCTGAAGCCTTCCTCCCCAAAACATGGCAACGGTAGTTTAACCATAATAAAAAAAAAACATTAGACCAAGTGGATGAGGTGACTCAGCAGGTAAAAGTGCTTTGCTACACAATCCTGACAACCTGCAGTGGATGCCCCAAATGCAAGGAGAGAACTTCCAAAAAGTGGTCCTCTCATTGTGTGTGTGTGTGTGTGTGTGTGTGTGTGTGTGTGGTGGCATGCCTCACTTACACATACACATTACATACATACTACTACATACATACTAAGACAAATAAGAAGTAAAATGAAAATGAAAAGCATGGACCAATCTTAGGATATACCTTATTAGCATGTCTCCAAACTGTCAAGGCCATGAGAAATGAATGTCTGAGAGGCTATCACAATCAAGGGGAATGTAAGGGCACAATGGTGACCAAACAACACAGAGGATATTGAAGAGTGCTTATGCTACAAACAAGTAAATACTATGGACTAAATGACTAGAACATGTCCACATTGGATTACTGATTACAAATTATATACAAGACATTCATTCGTAAGATGTGACTAACACAGGTAACAGAAAACATGTTACAGGCCCCCAGACTTTAATAGGCCCCAAGACCTTGACAAAACTGACAAGTGATGGAATTACCACTCAGGCCCTGAAACAGCACACAGGCAGCAACATGGGCCAAAATGAGAACAAAGACCTAAATTCACCAAAGTCCACAGTTCTGGGAAAGTCCCTAAATGTCCCGATCTTGTTCTTTGACTTCTGTAGTTCTGCTTGTAACTAATTGTTCTTGTTAAATGAGTTGTGTCACCCTAGGATGTGTTTTTTGTGCTTGAAACCTCACCCTGAAAAAGGCTGAGGACTATTTCACTGGGGTCCCAAATACCCAGCATAGTCTACAGCCAGCTAATAAATACTTTCCATTGGCTTGAACTCATGTCCAAGTAGTCCTCTCTGGTTGAAATCCCAAGACAAACAAACTATATGGGGATACAAGGGAATTCTTTACAATTTACCTGTAAATCTAAAATTGTTCTAATTTTTAAATATCTTGAGACAGAGTAGCCAGACCTGGCTCAGACCTTGCTTTGCAGCCCAGGCTAACATCAAACTGTTCACGATTCTGTCTTGGGCCCATGAATTCTGAGATTATGGATATTTACTACCATAACGGGCTATAAAAAGTTTCTTTTACATACAAAAGAGAAATCTTGAAAACCACATTTTCCCACCAACACTGCCTTTTGGTATTCTATTCCTCACTCACGTAAGGTTATCAGCACATTAACGAAAGAAATACTGGTTTTTACATATCTTGGGTTTACATTATTTAAATACAAACCTGAAAGTTCTAAGTATTTGATAATTGTGTTTTCTTAAATAGAAAAAAGTATCCAACTTAAGCAGAAGACTTGAAAGTGATGTAGTACTTCGTTGACATATTTTGTTTGCTGGCAGAGAAGGGCATTCCTCACCTGTATGGGGATTTTAAATTAGCTGTGAATGTTTATCTGTGTGAGAACATTCTTCACTCTTCTTCACAGACATCATTCACCTTCCTGAGATGCCAGAAACCCCAGAAGGCAGCAATCCTTGCAATCCTTTTGCTTTTGCTTTTCTGTGGCAGTTTGGTGCAGCTCTGGATGCTCAAGAGAAGGCTAAAGAGATCACATGTTCATCATATTTCAAGAAGAAACTGGTTCAACAAACAAGCCTTCAATGAGTCCTGAATAGTACTAATTTACTAACAGTCTTAAAAGAAAAAACATTAAATGAGGACACCAGGGGGTAGAAGATCTTAGAGCATGTTTTCTGCAACTAGAGACAGGCCAGAGCACACCAGGGCTTCAAGGCTTTCATTCAGTTCACTAGCAATATTATTCTCACTTTTAGAGTAAAAACACACTTAGGCTGTACTTTTCTCTGTCTGCCACTGAAAAAGAAGTGAAAAAGTGTTACCTAGAGTTAATTGGTAATTTTTTTCACTTTGTATTTATTACATTTAGTTATAAAGGTTTCCACATAAATCACAGATTCTTAATGGTGTGCTTTACTTTCATTACTCTTTCTAATTGTGATAAAATAAATGTTTTAATTGCTAGTTATATTTAATATGCAGAATCTATCAACCTTTGACTTATAATATCTTTCTCAGATGCTCACTTCAAAAAAAAATCTACAGGCTTTTTAATGAAAGCAATTTACTTTGCAGTAGAAATTTTTCATGTGGTCGTTAATCAGTAACATGGGAATCTCTTCACGAGTGATACTTTTAAGTTTTATAGTAATATATTAAAGTCAATTATGAGGGAGATGCCATTAATGTTAGTCTTTGAAGTGAAGGATGCTACTGGGCTCATGGCTCTACCATAGTCCAAAATGGGACCTACATTTTTTTTCTTCTAGGGATTGAATACCATGTACTAAATAAAAGATACACAACACCCAAAGGAGAAAACATGTGATTAATGAATCCCTGCTCTGTTTTTCAATCATCCCCACTAATTGAGGCAGCTCATAGCAGATTGATCCAAATGGGCTCTGCCTTAGTGGTGCCCGAACAGCAATATTCTTCCATTTCCTAATTCAAAACAAGGACACAGGTGACTAATGATGGAGGGAATATTTATGCACACATCTCTGTAAAGCATGACTTGTGGTAACAGCCAGATCACCTTCAAGGGATACCCAGATGCTTGAATGAGTTGGTTCAAAAAGCTTCATGCTTGTCTCAATCCTGATTTTCTATTACAAGCCTCCTAGCTTGGGCTAGCATCATACTTTATATTAGCCAGCCACCAGCCACATGTGATAAGCTAAGAGTCATCTTGACTCTTGTTATGGCACAGTCATATATCTGAGGGAGTGAAGCCAGGGGAATCAGTCAGCTGCCATAGTAAACACTTAATAGGTAGAGATTCTTAAACACAAGATTTCTATTGGCTGGAGGGTAGTCTAGAAATGAAGAGCTTAATTAATACTTTCCGGAATAAGTGGACACAATTATGGCATGCAATCAATGGGACATTGTATAACTGGATGAAATAAATAATATTGTCTAGCTGACCATAACATACTGTAGCTGACTACCCAGGAATGAGAAGGTAGCATCAGAATGATTCCCAAAGATGTTTTGACAAAGTAATTTGGCATTTACTGTGGAAGATAGCTCCTGAGGTTGAGGCTTACTAAGCATGAAGAGTTGAAACTCCATATCCATTCTCTATACCCAGCCAGATCCACACATCTCTCTTTAGTGTGTAACCAGGGAAATGAATGGAACTAGAAAAGATCATGTTGAGTGACATGACCCAGACCAGAAAGACCAACTTTCTTCTCTCTCTTATTTGAGGCTTTGAGCTCCAAATATTTAGATATGAGTATATATCCTGGAGTAATTGCAGAAGGCAAAAAAACTAAAAAGACCATTAAAGGAGGATAAAATAACAAGAAAATGTCTGAAAAAAGTTATAAGGAATCATGCTATTAACAATCTACCTAAAAGTACCTGTAATACATGCAAACCACTATGTAAAAGTACATATATAATTAAAATAAAATAAAAATTTCTCATCTTGTCTGACAATGTACCTTCCAAGAGCTAAAGACCAACTAAGAAAAACGCCAACACCAAGTATGAGAAGCCCTCTTTTGAGTTGTTGGTCAGGGTTATCCAAGAGACTCTCAAAATATTACAGACTTGTTACTGTCCTGTTGTTGCCTCCAGAGGTAGAAGTAAGTCCTTATTGCTTCAGACACAGGGCCCAGAGGCCTCTGAACTAGAACTGACCTGAAAGCTTCCTCCCTGAGGACTAGCTTTCATGGCACTAGACAGTGACATGCAAGCTCCTAAAGGAAGGAATCAACCCATAGTCTAACCCAGCCATGGCTCCTATGAACCACAACAGTGATCAGGAATCAACCCATAGTCTAACCCAGCCATGGCTCCTATGAACCACACAATGACCAAGAAGCAACCAATAAGTCTAACCCAGTCATGACTCCTGTGAACCACACACTGACGAGGAAGCAACCAATAGTCTAACCCAGCCATGACTCCAGTGAACCACACAATGACCAAGAAGCAACCAATAGTTTAACCCAGACATGGGTCCTATGAACCACAACAGTGGCCAGCTTGGCATAAGGTTGCAGAAGTGGCGTCATACCTTTGTGGTAACCAATATTTCTTATTGGTTACCACAAATAACCAATAAGTTCAATAATACAATAATTGAACTTATGACCTTTTTTTCTTTTCCCTTCCTTCCTTCCTTCTTTCCTTCCTCCTTTCTTTCTTTCTTCCCTCCCTCCTTCCTTCCTTCCTTCCTCCCTCCCCCCTCTCTGTCTCTCTTTTTCTTTCTTTCTCTCTTTCTCTCTTTCTCTCTTTCTTTCTTTCTTTCTTTCTTTCTTTCTTTCTTTCTTTCTTTCTTTCTTTCTTAAGACCTTTTCAACAAGAGGGAAAGCATGCCTGGTCCTGGAAACCAGCCAGCTACCCAGAGCTAGTGAAGTCCTGGATCTTGGAGGAGAACCTGCTACTGCCAATTTACTAAAGCAGCACACTCCTTTGTTATATCCTGAATATGTGTTCTTCTTCCCACGGATAGATGGGTCGGTCGTCCTCATCGAGGAAGCTTCTCTTTGTGACAGATGGAGACCATTACGGGAAACCACAACCAATCAAAAGGCAGAGTTGTGGAGCCTAGTCCCAAAGGGTGCCTTTACAAAACGACTCCCACACCTAAAGCTCAGAGATCATTGTAGAAAGGAGGGCAGAAAGATTTGTTCAAAGCCAGAGGAACGAGAAATTTTCCAAGATTTTGATTACTAGGAACGTTAGAAGGTACCCATATGAAGTCTCACTAACATAGCTGCCCCAGATGATTTAAACAAGGACCACACCAACAGACACGCTAAAGTAGACAGAGGAAAGCCCATGAGCCTCAATCTACACAAAAAAACTACAGACAACAAAGAAATACTGAGAGCAGGGGAAATGCCGGCTTTAAGAAGAAGACACCAAGCTGTTAACTAATAGCAAATGGTGACCCCTAAAAACATATACATGCAGGTTGTATTTATGTATTTAGCAACACACACACACACAATTGCATGTATGTATGTAACAATAATTAATGAAAAGGAGGCAATGAATTTAAAAGAGGGCAAGAAAGGGTACATTAGAGAGTTTGGAGGGAGGAAAGGGAAGGAAGGGAAGAAATTATGTAATTATATTATAATCTCAAGATTCAAAAAGAAAATAAATGCATGGTCCCTTAAAAGGGAGAAGGTGAAATAGATGAGGTTTTCGGTTTTAGAAGAGATGAGGTAGTTTGTATGACTTGAAGATTGGAGAACTTGTACATGAAATGTTGACACATTCAAAATACTACACTGTCTTAGTCAGGGTTTCTATTCCTGCACAAACATCATGACCAAGAAGCAAGTTGGGGAGGGAAGGGTTTATTCAGCTTATTTCCACACTGTTGTTCATCACCAGAGGAAGTCAGGACTGGAACTCAAGCAGGTCAGGAAGCAGGAGCTGACATAGAGGCCATGGAGGGATGTTCCTTACTGGCTTGCTTCCCCTGGCTTGCTCAGTTTGCTCTCTTATAGAACCCAAGACTTCCAGCCCAGGGATGGCACCACTCACAAGGGGCACTACCCACTTGATCACTAATTGAGAAAATGCCTTACAGCTGGATCTCATGGAGGCATTTCCTCAACTGAAGCTCCCTTCTCTGTGATACCTCCAGTTCATGTCAAGTTGACACAAAACAGCCAGTACATCCACTGTTCCCAGACATGCTACTTTCAACTATAAATATACCTACTCAGATAAAATACTGAAATTTATGAAAAAAGATCATCACATGGATTACTTCTTGAGAATGACACATTTTTCCAACTCTTTGACATTGAGAAAATGAACTCTTCCCCCCACCTCCTGAGACAGGGTTTCTCTGTATAGCTCTGGCTGTCCTGGAACTCATTTTATAGACCAGGCTGGCCTCGAACTCAGAAATCCGCCTGCCTCTGCCTCCCAAGTGCTGGGATTAAAGGCGTGCGCCACCACCATTTGGTGAAAATGAAAACTTTAAACTGAGTATTGGCAGCCCTTGATAAAACCCAACGGTATCAACTACGATGGAAGTGAGCCTCAGGATCAGAACACATTCTTCTGAAACTCAGGTATTGTCTTCAAACAACACAACATAAAATTTCTCTTGCTAACCACAAAAATCAATCAATCAATCAATCAATAAGCATAGATTTTTCTATAAAATGCTAACAAGCATACAGCTCCATTTAAAGGATCCTGAGCCACCCGAAATTAAGAAAGCTTGCACCTGGGGCTGGAGAGATGACTCAGCAGTTAGAAGCGCGTCACTGCTTTTCCAGGTGCCCCGAGTTCAGTTCCCAGCACCCAGGTCTAGCAAACTACAACAGACTATAACCCTAGCTTCAGGTTCTCCAAACACCTTTGGCCTCCTCAAGCATTTGCACTCCTGCGCACACACTCTCACTCAAAGCATGCATTTAAGTAAAAAAAGAAAGAAACATTTAAAAAAAAAAAAAAGAAAGTGTACAGTCTTTCCAGTATTGGAACTAAGGGATGCAGCACTAGCCCACGTCCAACCTCTTTATCAATCTCCAATTCCACCATCAAAGCACTCAGTACAGACTAACAAGATTTTAAGGCTCTTTACAATGAGATGCGTGGATTTGGCATCTGGAGGCAGAGCTGGGAATTTGGGCCCTAGGTAACGAAGGCCCTCTTAGCCTGACTTTATCTTGCTAAGAGGTTACAGTGTGTGTTGGACCTGATATTTAATTTCTATTCTTCGCTTTCCATAAGATATAGATCATTAAGTCTGAGCCAATTTCCTCTGCAGAAACTGCTTTAAATACAGTGTTTTAAATAGCAACGCAATTTAAAAAATAATGGGTATATTTTTCTAAGATAGAGCGTGGTTTCTGTATGCATTTTAGATTATTTTTGGGTTGCCTTTCTTGAATGTAGGAACTGTAGCAGAGGTTCCAAAAAGTGTGCTTAAACAGGATTCCGGCATAAGGTTCCTCAGTGTATACAGAGGACCTGTTCTCCCTGTGATTGCGTAGGAAACCCTAGCATGGCTGAGAGCTGGACACAGTGGCAAGCATCTTGAACGTTAATTGTGACTGCTGCATGTTTTCTGCTAAGCCATAGCGGTTTTAATTAAAGCATCTTCTATGACTCTGAAGGAAGATGTTATTCAAAGCAGCTGTCTTCATCAGCATGACAGAGCTCGTTTTGTTCTGCTATAAGATGTAAGAGATGCATGAAGTATGTCTGGGTCTCCAACTCTGTGTCCCGAGAGAACAATATCAAAATTCTCCAGAGTGATGTTCCATATTGTGTCCCTCAGCTCTTTGACATCAGTCTTGTTGTTCTTTGGCCTTGAGTTCTGGAAACCATTTCTTCTCAGGATGTCTTAATTTCTCAGACTGTTTTGTCCCTACTAAATCCCTTTCCTCATTTCTGAAAGGCATGTAAAAACCTACATAACATTTTTGTGTGTTATTATCCAATAAGAATATGGAAAGCCCTCTATTTCTGGCTCTCCTCACTTGCTGTGTTTCTAAGTGTGGGCAGGACCGTCCCATGAGCTGGGGTCCCAGAATGGAAACGACAGCATGAGCTGCCCATGGCATTTTCCACATCCCTCTCCCTGACTGCGAATGCAGCGTGATCATCAGCGTCACGCCCTCCCTGCTCCACGCTCTCTTCACCACAATGGACTTCCTAGTCAGACTGAACGCAAACAAATCCTTCCTGGTTTAAGCTGCTTTTGTTGCAGCAACAATCAAAGTAAGGAATGTACTTGCTGATCAACATAACTCATCAAAAGTGGTGAGGTACCTGAGGACCTGGATTGGGCCTCCAGATCTCATAAGATGACAGGAAAGAATGACTCCAAGAGTTATCCTCTGACTTTGACATGTACACGGTGTCACATATATACAGACAGACAGACAGACACACACACAGAGAAAGAGACAGACACATACACAGAGATAGACAGAGACAGACAGACAGACAGACACACACACACACACACACACACACAGAGAAAGAGACAGACACATACACAGAGATAGAGACAGATAGACACACACGTGCACACACACACAAAGAGACAGACATATACACAGAGATAGACAGAGACAGACAGACAGACACACACACACACAAAGAGACAGACATATACACAGAGATAGACACAGACAGACAGACAGATACACACACACACACATACACACACACACTGACATCCTGGTCTTGACCCCTGTGCAGGGGCTGTTCTGTGACCCAGGCCCGCTCCACCTTCTGCCCCTAATCATCTCTCTCATCTCCTCCCTCAGCTTCAACTAATCTATGTGGACAAAAATCAAAACTAATCTTTTTGCTCTCATCTCTTCTGAGCTTTAATGTATATTGTTTAATGCTCTAATGATGGCGAATGTCATATAGCATCTCAAACAGAGTACCCAAAACTCTCACCGTCTCAAACCTCCTTCTTGAGGACCACATGGGAAACTAAATAGCCATCTAGAACTTGTTTTCCCCTTCTACTCAACCAAATCCTATTGATTCCAGAAACTAGAACTCTTAGCATACAGAAGGCCCACCTGCTTCGCTCTACCCTGTACCTCTCATTAACTTCTTCCTGAATTGAGCCTTCATGATTCATCTTAATGATGACTGTAACATGCTGCCCCATTCCCTACTTCCAGCCCATCTCTATCTGAGACCAGTGGCTTTTCTAAAAGTGAATCTGATCATGTTGTTCATTTTCTAAAACTCTTGTCTTGATGTAAAGTCTAAGTTGTTCTACATCCCCCTACTTCTGCTCATCGTCCCTCCACACCTTGTAAGTACTCCTGGAGACCAATCCATCCTATTAGAGCTATGCGTGAGTTCTATAGTGGTTCATCTTCACTGTCTGCATGGCTGGACTCAGAATCACCTGGGAAATGGATGAGACACACTTCCAGCTATGCTTGTGAGCATGACTCGTGAAAGGACTCACTAAACACCCATCCTGAATGTGATTGGCAAAAGGCTGGTGACATAAACATATTTTTTTAAAGAAAAAAAAAAAAGCAAGCCCAATACAAGCATTCTTCTCTGCCTGTCTACCATGCAGGGAGGAACCTTCTCTGCTGCGGGTTCCTGCCACCATATTCTGCCCAAGTGCCGGGACCAAGCAAGTACCGACCATACCTGTTCAACCAATAAACCAAAATAAATCTCTCCTCCTTTGTCTGCTCACAGATTTTATCACAGCGATGATGTAACTAAATAATACAGGTCCCCTGGGCTTTCTGTCACTTCCACTAGAGATCTCTGGTTTCTCCTTCAAGCGCT
>JADRCD010219056.1:0-19925 GCA_019843815.1 Montemys delectorum
CACGGACACATTAGTGGGGAGGAATACAAACATTTTGTGGGAGTGGAGTGTAAGTCAGGAAGGCTAAGCGTTGAGTAGAGATCTTTCTCATCCAAGTTATGTATCCCCTTAATTCTCTGGAACATCAGTGGAGGAACTCAACCTCCTGGGACTGACTAGCTCCTATAGTTCTTTTTAGGTGGATGTTATTTTCTACAGGTTAAGCCTCACATCATTGTATGTGTTTTATGTTGGTCAGTGCACACAACCAAAGACTAAAGAGAGAGTTACAAAGGTCACCAGAGTTAACAAGACCTAACCATCAGATGATGTTACCAGAACTGTTAGAGTCAGAGATTTGGCCCTGACAACTCTAACAAGCTTGGCTCAGACACTTGTCCTCAACAGGCCAATTAAAAAGACAGTAAGGGATTGGTGAGGTGACTCAGTCAGTAGGTACTTGTTGCCACATCTTACAATCTGTGATCCTTGCACACAACATAATGGAAGGAGAAAAGTGAAGTGTGCATTAGGGCACACACTGTGCCCTCCACAAACAAACAAATAAATAAACAAATGCAAAAGACAAGAAGAAGGAGGAGGAGGAAGAGGAGGAGAAGAAGAAGGAGGAAGAGGAGGAGGAAGAAGAGGAGGAGGAGAAGACAAGTAATAGTAAAAAGCACAGAAAGGATATCCAATGTAGCCATATAGGGAAGAGGAACAGAAAAAAGCCCCACCCCTACAAGTCAGGCTTTGAGGTACAGACATGAAATTTAGGTTTATACAAAGAGCAAGAAGTATATATTACTAAACTGTCCTGATCAACAGTGTGGTCCATGTGGTCCTGTCTATCACTGACGCATCGTTGTTTGTGCAAAATGGTTGATAAGTCAGACCTACAGGAACTCTTCCCCCTGACTGGCATCAGGCTTTAATCTTTCCTTCTCTGATCATAAGGTCCCTGAGGCATTCTAGTTCCTTGGAGACCATTGTTTCGATATCTGATGGTCATAGACACAGCACAGTGTCTCTTTAGCATATCTTCATTCCTAGCAGGACAGTTGCACCAGGGCTTCTCTTTTGGAATTGGGAATGCCTGCCAAAGAGAGGGGCATCATAGTGCAAAGGCGTTAGAGAGGGATACCTTTGAGAAGGACAAAGAAAGGGAGCAACTCTGAAACAGTGGCCATGTCATAAACCTCTCCTTGCTATACTATGGTCACCTTTGTCATAAATTGGCACATCATATGCAAATCTGCTCTAGTCTACTCTGTTGATCTGTCTTGATAACAATAACAAAGGAAGTCTCCTGAGATTTGAATAGTAGTGTATTAAATTATAGGTCAAATTATTATTGTTATTATTATTATTATGATGCTATTACTAATGTTTCGAAATGGGGTTTGCTAAAGATATATTGTAAAACTGAATTAAAGGACAGACTGTAGTTGTTTTTGTTGGTCTTGCTGGTCCCAGGTGATGTTATGTGGTTCTGGGTAAAGTTGACTTTTTCTAAATGAGCAGTCTTATGATGTTTTCTGTAATGTAGCTCTATAGTTACATCACCATCCAACCACCATACACCTTGTCTCTTTTCCCTCTGTACACATCTATCTCACCTACCTCAAGATCATCTCAGGATCATTATTAAATAGGAAGGAAGATATTAAAGACCCAAAGCAGAAAACAAAATATTCTTCCTGATGTGTTTATGAAAAGAGAAACAACTATAAAAATATGTTCCGGCGGGGTGTGGGGGAAGGGGGTGCCTCGGCGGGCCCATGCCAAGGCATCCCTTCCCCCTGAGAGACTAACCACGCGACAGTATATAATATAGAATAGAGTTTATTTAGGGCATGGAGAGAGGAGTTAAGAGGGTAGCAGAGGCAGAGAAAGGCAGAGAGAAGGAGAGCATAGAGAAGTGGAGGCCGGCCATGACCACGTGGAGAGAGGGGGTGAAGGGAATGGGGAGAGAGGGGGCAAGAGGAAAGGGAGAGGCAAGAGAGGAAGAGAGACAAGTGAGTGAGAAGGGACCAAGCAGTCCCTTTTACAGTGGGCCAGGTAACTGTAGGGAGGAGCATATGTGGCTGCTGCTAGGTAGCTGTGGGGGTGGAGTCCAGACAGAATACCAACACTTCCTTTCAGAGGACAAACCTCTTGCTGCCCTTGGATTATTGTATAAGGGGTCTGGTGACCATACTTCAAAAAGGAAGTAATCCATTTGGGGAGACAGACCCAAGCAATCAAAACTTGCTTCAGATAAAAAAAGGTTACAAGTTTGATCTCTAGCACTAGCGAATATAGGTAAGGTGAAGAGAGGCAAGTCCTGCAGCATGAGTTCAGGACCATCCCACTGATGCTTTGGAAAAGTGACTTTAAGGCAAAATGAAGACTTTGTTTCATAAAGATATGAAAACCAGTAGAAGGTGACTCTTTTAAGGGATGGGGCAAAAGAGAGACCACAGTTAGTTGGATACACTCTTGAAGTTTGTCTTTCCTCAGAGTCACAGGAGGTCAAATCCTCCTTGAGTAGAAGCTACAGACCTAAACACCAGGGCATTGTCTAATTAGATAGGGACATCTTGTAGATATGGTAAGTTCCTTTTGGTTTTGCCTATGGTGGGAACAGAGACTTTCTACAGAATGATGCCTCAGAAACAATGATTAAGTTAATTGCTTCTCCAGGTTGAATAATCCTCCTCCCTTTTATTACCACTCTGAGCCTGAGGTGTTAGCCATTTCCTCATTTCTGTGTCCTGCCTTGGCTCCTGTCCCAGTTCTCTGTGTCTCCTGAAAGTTATGAAACCCAAACTTAGATTCTTTCCAGTTTCTAGGCAACTGTGCATGCTTAGCAAAAATGTTCTTGTCATCAGAGTCTAAGAATGATGGCGCCATCATCTTACAATGAGTGTGTGTGCATCCCTTTTGCTTGTGGGCATACCCATGTTCACGACATAAGGAGAGCAGCCACCTGAGCTAGGGCAAATTAGGAAGCAGTCAAAGGCTGCCTCTTCTCCATGGTTTATCCACAATATAATCTAAATTAATTTTTAAAAAAAGCAGAATTAAAAATGGCTACTGGGAATCTTGGAATGGAAGAAGAGACAATATAACCCAGAGAAGCACAAGAGAAAGAGATCAGAGATCACAGGAGAGAGAAAAGTTATTAATACCTCATTCTTCTCCGAGGTCCAGGAATATCACTGGTAGCAGGAAATGAGAAGCCTTGGGATTTGGTGCTTGAAATCTGGATAAGTCAGTTCTGCATTTCTATAATGAAATACCCATGACTGAACAATTTCTAAAAAAAAAAAAAAAAAATAAATGTTTATTTAGCTCATAGTTTTGGGACGTAGAACTTCCAAACAATTGTAACACCAGCTCTGGAAAACACCCCTCAACTTCATCCTATCATAGTACAATAGATGGCATCAAAGAATGTCTATGAGAAGAGAGATCAGTAAAACAGGAAGCCGGCACAGGGTCGAGGGAGCTTAGGCTCATTCTTCCAAAACAATGTAATTTCTGCAGAATTAACACAAAGTCCCACACTAACTTTCTTAATTCCCTCCAAGGACGCTACTCCCAGTGAGCTAGCCTACTCCACTCTCTCCTAATAACACCACCTTGGGGAAAAGCTTAACAACACACAGACACTGGAAGGACAAAACACATCCAAATCACAGCAGGACTGCTAGTCAGAATTTTTATTTTTTAATGATTAATTTATTTTCATTTTGTGCACATTGGTTGTTTCACCTGTGTGTATGTCTGTGTGATGCTGGAACTGAAACTGGAGTTATAGAAACTTGTGAGCTGCCACTTGGGTGCTGGAAATTGAATCCCAGGTCTTCTGGCAGAGCAGTCAATGGTTCTAACTGCTGAGCCATTCTCTCCAGTCCCTCAATTTTTTAAATATTTATTTTACTTTTTGTATGTATGTGTTATATATGTGCATGTATGTATAAAGTGTCCACAGAGGACATCAGATCCCCTGAAGCTGGGGTTACGAATACTTTAAACCACCTGATTTGGGTCCTCTGTGAGAACAGTATGCGATTTAACTATGGCCACACCTTTCCAGCCCTTCCTGACCCCGATTTGCTGAACTCTGAGGGACTCCACATACAGCCTAGCATGTGCTGATCCTACGATGTCAGACCGGGTTCTGAGAAGTGAGCAGATCCCTCCTCTCTATTGAACATCACCAAGTCATACATACCAAAGCTCCTTTTGCCTGCTCCGGGAAATTGGAAAACTTGCTTTTCTAAGTCTAGCTGAGAATGGAACCTAGTAGTTCTTACACATGTAATCCCATTTAAGTCATGGCAATACTGAAAGTTGAGAGCAACTTTACAGAACGTCTGGCCAAGTGGATTTAAGACCGATACACAGGACCATAGAGATTACTAGCAGCTCTCTGTTACTGCAGAGGAGAGAACTCAGGGGCCCTTCATCTCTTCTGCCGAAATAAGTCAGGCAGATGGAACCATCTTTCATTTATTTCCATTTTTATGTAAGATTTTTAGAAAAACAAAAATACTATTGCTTAAAAACATGTTTGAGATTAGGTAAGGAATGATATGAAGTGCATTTAACCACAGCACTTTGGAGGCAGAGGCAGGTGTGTCAGCCTGGTATATATAGCAAGTTGCAGGCCAGCCAGGGATGCACAGTAGAAGCCTGTCTTTTAAAAAGGAAAAAAGAGATGTTTGAGAAGAAGCACTACAGAGAAGGCTCAGCAGTTAAGAGCACTTCTTGATCTCCTGAAAGACCTGGGTTCAATTTCCAGCATTCAAGCCAAGTGGCTCACAAGAGCCTTTAACTTCAATTCCAAATAGTCCAATGTCTCTTCTGGCCTCAGGCATCCATACTCATATAATATACATTCTTCACATAGACACACATACATACAGATAATTTAAAAAAACAAAGAAAAGGATAACCTTTAGGGCTGGAGAGATGGCTCAGCAGTTACTAGCACTTGTTCTTGCAGAGGACTCAGGTTCAATTCTCAGCACCTATGGGAGAGGTCACACGATCTGTAACTTCATTTCCATAAGCCTTGACACCCTCTTCTTCCCTCGCTGGGCACCAGGCACACATGTGGTACACATACATAAATTCAGTCAAAATATTCACACACATAAAATAAAAATAAATCTTTAAAAATGATGCTTGAGATGCTGGGATGTAACTCAGTTGAAAAAGTGCTTGTCTAGTATGCAGGAAGCCCTAGGACCATCCAAAGCACTGCATAAACTATGTATGGTGACACATATCTACAATCTTAGGACTCAAGAGGTAGAGGCAAGAAGATCATAAATTCAAGATTATTCTTGGCTATAGAGCAAGTTTGAGACCAGCCTTGGATACCTGAGAAGTAATCTCAAAAGTCAATATAAAAAAAACATTTATGAGATGGGTGTTTGGGAATAATTCTGTCATCTTAGTACTCTGGAGGTAGAGGCAGGAGGACTGTGAGATAAGAGGTCAGCCTGGACAGCTAGCAAGACTTTCAAGACAAAAGAAAAGAAAACGTTTCCAAATAGTTATCTTTGTCCATTCTAACTTCCTCAAGTTAAGACTTCCTTCTGATAAGCAAACAGTATTCAGCCAATCTCACCTAGAACAGCTTTAATCTGCAGGGCAATCTCTGGAGGTTTGAGGATATCTGGCTGATGATGGATAGAATGTGAGATTTGGAAATTGCTTATTGATCATCTGGTCTACCTAACTACTTTATTGTACAAAGAGAACACCTGAGACACAGAGAGGTGGGAAAGTGGCATTTCCTTGACTTTTTACAGAAAGGAGGAGTTCATATTTAACAAAGCACCTTCTCTTTGAGTGAATTAAATGCATTTAGCAAATAAAAGTTGTTTAAATAAAAGCTGTTTATCATGCCGGGCAGTGGTGGCACACGACTTTAATCCCAGCACTTGGGAGGCAGAGGCAGACGGATTTCTGAGTTCGAGGCCAGCCTGGTCTACAGAGTGAGTTCCAGGACAGCCAGGGCTATACAGAGAAACCCTGTCTCAAAAAAACAAAAACAAAAAAGTTGTTTATCATAGCCAATGTTTTAGTTCACTTAGCTCTTGATTTGGTCTAGACCATCTAGTACAAGTAAAAGAAGAAATGGAAAAGCACAGTCCTGCATTCCTAATTTTATCCCCCACCCCCCACCCTTTTGACAGGGTCTCATGTGTCCTAGGCTGGCCTTATACTTCAATTTACTGTATAGTCATGAATGATCTTGAATTTTTGATCCCCCTGCCTCTACCTCCAAAGAGATGGGATTACAGGCTGGTACCTACTTTATAGTCACTTCTTTATTTTATAGGTAAGAAGAATGAGACTTAGAAAAACTGTTAATCCAAATGCACCCAGCCTTAAGGTTCCAAATTCTTTATTCTCTCCATTCGAATTCTTCCTCTGTAGAGAACACAAGTAGGGCTGGGATTTAGATGAATTCCAGAACTTCCTTTCCAGTTACAGACTATTTTCTACTGAATCCTCCTGGTAAAGAAACAGTTATACCTGGGGTAAGGACAGAGTGATTCTTGGTATGCCTAGGAAGTGCCTGTGTGTTTAGGACCCTGAAGAGCTTCCTCTTCCTGGGCACTGTCTTAAGACACATTCCTCTTTCTTGGGAATCTAAGTTACCATGCTTTCTCTATTTCCTGCCATACTACTTCCATATCAGACTTGACTCATAGGATGTTCAATAAACACTTCTATGAAAAGAACATGTAGACTGTGTATAAGTGTAATCTTCTGCAAGAGGTAGGCAATAAGGAAATGCCAGAGAGACAAAGCCATAGAAGACCTGGGATGGCTATAGGGAAAGAAAGAGGAGATGACAATGAAGGATAAGCAGCCAGGACCGGCAGGAAGTTAAGAGTCTGAAGGTGTGAGAAAGATCATGGGGCTTGAAAGTAGAAGTGGGCTATGGAGCTGAGGGCCTGACACTGCCCTCTTCCCCAATGGGCCTCTGTTTGCAGTCCCCCTGGAGGGGGTGAACATCACCAGCCCAATACGTCTGATCCACGGCACAGTGGGGAAGTCGGCCCTGCTTTCCGTGCAGTACAGTAGCACCAGCAGCGACAAGCCTGTGGTGAAGTGGCAGCTGAAGCGTGACAAGCCAGTGACCGTGGTGCAGTCTATAGGCACAGAGGTCATTGGCACTCTGCGGCCTGACTATCGAGACCGTATCCGGCTCTTTGAAAATGGCTCCTTGCTTCTCAGCGACCTGCAGCTGGCGGATGAGGGAACCTATGAAGTGGAGATCTCCATCACTGATGATACCTTCACCGGGGAGAAGACCATCAATCTCACCGTGGATGGTAAAGCACTCAGCAAGGAAGCAGGCAGGACCAGACTGGGACTAAAGCTAAACCCAAGAAAATGTAGCAAAGGCTGAGTGGTCATTAGAAGGTGGGATCTAGGCACAGCTAACATGGATAGAGGGCCATGCATGGGCCAGCCTATTAACATTTACAATAACCAAGGGATAAATAATGTTACTCTCTTCAGAGGTACAGAGAGTAACACAAGCTCATACAACTGATAGAGTCCAGTGTTAAACCTAGAGAGTTGAATCCAGTTTTCCCCCAGCTAAAATGTCTCCCAGGATTGATTAGTTTAAGTAAAGCCCAGTGGTTTTGAAATGGCATTTAGGAAGAAGGGAGTCAAGACATTCATCATGACTTTGTTGTCAGTCTAGAAGTTGCTTGATTAAATAGATGAATAAATGAGTGAATGCATGGATGGGTAGATATATGGATGGATGGATGGATGGATGGATGGATGGATGGATGGATGGATGGGTAAATGGATGGATTATGGGACAGGAGTAAGTTAGGGATCTCTGGAGGAACTCCTCAGCCAACAGATTGAACTGTTAGATGTTGTAGATGGGCAATAAAGAAGGGGGAGGAAGTGTGTTGTAGACTATGACTTACACACATTTCTGTCCTCCCGTTTCTGGGTCTCAGTACCCATTTCAAGGCCACAGGTGTTAGTGGCTTCAACCACTGTGCTGGAGCTCAGTGAGGCCTTCACCCTCAACTGCTCCCATGAGAATGGCACCAAGCCTAGCTACACCTGGCTGAAGGATGGCAAACCCCTCCTCAATGACTCCCGAATGCTCCTGTCCCCTGACCAAAAGGTGCTCACCATCACCCGAGTACTCATGGAAGATGACGACCTGTACAGCTGTGTGGTGGAGAACCCTATCAGCCAGGTCCGCAGCCTGCCTGTCAAGATCACTGTGTATAGTAAGTTTCCCTGCCTGCCCAAGATACGAGTATCCACTGGGACAAAAGGCGTTCCGGACAGTGTCTGTCTAGAGCAGTGGTTTTCAACCTTCCTAAGGCTGTGACCCTTTAATACAGTTCCTCGGGTTGTGGTGACCCCCAGCCATAAAATGATTTTCATCACTACGTCATAACTTTAATTTTACTGCTGTTATTAATCATCATGTAAACATCTGTGTTTCCCGATCATCTTAGACAAGCCCTGTGAAAGGGTCATTTAACAACCTCCCCCCCCCCCCCACCCAGCAGAGGGCTCGCAAACCACAGGTTGAGAACCATTGGTCTAGAGGGAGTGAGACAGGGGTAAAGGTGGGCTGGTAGTCCTTGGAGGACAGACACAAGTGGGAGGCAGGCTCCAGGTGAGCTCTGCCATTGCATGTCCATGCAGCCTGGGCCCTTTTCTCTTCCCTCCCCTGCCAATGTTCTGCTCAGCACACGTACTCCCTTCTCAAAGGGCCCCACCCCTCTGCCTCTCCTTCCTCAGGAAGAAGCTCCCTCTATATCATCTTGTCTACAGGCGGCATCTTCCTCCTTGTGACCCTGGTGACAGTCTGTGCCTGCTGGAAACCCTCAAAAAAGTCTAGGTAACTAGTCAACTTCCACCACACCTTAGTCTTTCTTCAGTCTATTTCAATCCCAAGTTTAATATTAATTGAGCTATAGAATGTTTAGGGCATTGAATCTGGGGGTCACGTTCATACTAGGCAAACATGCTACTACTGAGCTAAATCCGTGTTTCCCAAGCTCGCTCTTGCTCTCCCTCTCCCTTTCCCTCCTCTCCCTCCCCCCCTCTCTCTGTGTGTGTGTGAGTGCACACACGTGCTTCTATAGGTATGAATATGGGTACCTGTTGGTGTTGGCACATGTGTGTATGGATGCACATGTGTGGAGATGCCAGAGGTACACCTTTGGTGTTATTCTTCTGCCTGACTTTTCTCTCTCAGTGGTAGGATTAAAATTTTATGTGACTACACCTAACCTTTTGATGTGGATTCTTAGAACTGAACTCAGGTCCTCGTGCTTATAAGGCAGTCGCTTTACCAAACGGGGTATCCCTCCACCCCAGCTTCCAATTCTGCTCTCATCTCTTTGAATTTTTTCCTCTTGCTGTATTTTTCCACTGTCTTTGCCATTGCATTTGTGCTCAGTTACCTCTGATCACCCTGGCATGGTTGATGGGGATTTCTCCTTGGGTTTAACAGCTAGCTGGGTTAGTGTGCTGTCTTTTAAGTCAAAGCAAGTACAATTTGCAGGGGGAAAATGCTGAAACTCACATTGGATGAATAGCCTACCCACCGTCATGACGCTAGCAACAGTTTTAGCATGCAAACCTAGATGTGTCTCATTCCAAAGACTACCATTCCTGGCTCATCTTCTCATCACAAGGCTTCTTCTGTGGTCACTAGAAGCCTTTCTGTGCCCATTGCTTAGATGTCCTGTGGCCAATAGCTCTGTTCTTGGCTGGGGCTGGATTGATTTACAGGAAGAAGAGGAAGCTGGAGAAGCAAAACTCCTTGGAGTACATGGATCAGAATGATGACCGCCTAAAATCAGAAGGTGAGCTCCCAGCTACCCGTGGGCCCAGCCCGTCAGCATTCGGGTCAGAGAGGCTGAATCTTGGGATGATGAAAAGACGGTGATGAGGGATCATCAGAGTCAAGAGGGGTGCAGGTACAGAATTTAGGTGTAGAGCCGTGGTTCTCAACCTGTGGGCCATGACCCTTACTGGGGTCTAATGACCTTTTCGCAAGAGTTGCCTAAGATCATCACAAAACAAATATTAACTCTACGATTCATGGCAGTAGCAAAATTACAGGTATGAAGTGGCAACAAAATAGTTTTATGGTTGGGGGTCATCACAACACAAGGAATTGCATTAAGGGTTGCAGCATTAGCAAGGTTGAAAACCACTGGTGTAGAAGATCTGTCCATGGAGCAGACCCCCCATTCTGTCCCTGTGCAGCAGACACCCTCCCCCGAAGTGGAGAACAGGACCGGAAGACCCCAATGGCACTCTATATCCTGAAGGACAAGGTGAGTTACTCTGTCAAGGAGCCCCTACAGCACGCTAGGGAGTGTGTGACGTGGTCATTCCTTTGCAGTATTTGCAGGAATCTTTGTGAGATTGGAAAATGAGGCAGAGAGACAAAAACAAAAAAACAAAAAAACAAAAACAAAAACAAACAAACAAAAAAAAACAACGTGCAAAGGGCTAAACAAGCAAATGAGTGGCAGGCCTGCCCTTCACAGTATAAGCGACAATCAGCAGGCAATCTCATGGACTACCCTAGCTCCCACCATGTCCAGGCTATTCACAAGACCTACTTGGTGGTCACCAGAGCCTTTCGCTCTTCTCTACTCACATGCAATAGAGCCATTTGCCATGACCAGGACTTGAAGAGGATAGACAGGCACTGTGAGTTTACTGAGTGCCTGCCACAGGTCTGGGCCAAACAAGGTGTTGTCTGCCATCTAGTTGGATGTGAGAGTGTGGCTGGAAACTCAGACACACTACACACACAACCCTGCATGTGCCTCTTTTTTTTTTTTTTAATTTTTAAAAAAAATTTTATTAGATATTTTCCTTATTTACATGTCATATGATTTCTCCTTTCCCAGTTTCCCCTCCAAAACAAAACAAACAAACAAAACAACAAGAGCACACCCCTGTTGCCTCCCCCCTCCCCCTGCTTGCCACCCAGCCCTCTCCCGCTTACTGGCCCTGGCATTCCCCTGCACTGGGGCACAGAACCTTCACAGGGCCAAGGGCCTCTCCTCCCATTGATGACCAACTTGGCCATCCTCTACTATATACATGCTGCCAGAGCCATCAGTCCCATCATGTGTACTCCTTGGTTGGTGGTTGAGTCCCTGGGAGCTCTGAGGGTACTAGTTAGTTCATATTGTTGTTCATCCTAAGGGGCTGCAAACCCTTCAGCTCCTTGGGTCCTTTCTCTAACTCCTTCATTAGGGACCCTGTATTCAGTTCAATGGATGGCTGTGAGCCTCTACTTCTGTATTAGTGGGGGACTGTCAGAGCCTCTCAGGAGACAGCTATATCGGCTGGATTGTCCTTCCTTCAGTCTCTGCTATCCTGAATGAGGTAACCCAATCACAAAAGAACACACATGGTGTGCACTCTCTGATAAGTGGTTATTAGCCCAGAAGTTTGGAATACACAAAGAACAACCCACAAACCACAAGAAACTCAAGAAGAAGGAAGACCAAAATGTGGACATTTCATTCCTTCTTAAAAGGGGGAACAAAATACCCACGGAAGGAGTTGCAGAGACTAACTGCATGTGCCTCTTTAGCCCCAGTCCCAGATTGGGTCGAGGGGGCCACTGATCCTTGTCCTGTGTTTGCAGGACTCCTCAGAGCCGGATGAGAACCCCGCTGCAGAGCCACGGAGCGCCACAGAACCCGGCCCGCCTGGCTACTCCGTGTCGCCGCCTGTGCCCGGCCGCTCTCCGGGGCTCCCCATCCGCTCAGCCCGCCGCTACCCGCGCTCCCCAGCACGCTCCCCCGCCACCGGCCGGACGCACACGTCGCCACCCCGGGCCCCGAGCTCGCCTGGCCGCTCGCGCAGCTCCTCGCGCTCACTGCGGACTGCTGGCGTGCACAGAATCCGGGAGCAGGACGAGGCTGGGCAGGTGGAGATCAGTGCCTGAGCCTCCTCGGGACCCTCTGCGGTTGCCCTCTGCGGTTGCCCATGGTCTGCTGCCCGCGGCCGGGAGGGAGGCTGAGAAGTTCGGGTGCCTCTGGCGAGGGGTGAGGGGAGATCATGGCCTAATCCCCCGCTTAGGGTGCACACGCGTGTGAGCTTGCACAAATGGGTGGAGCGCTGATCTTGGTGTTAAACCTGGTTGCATGTGCGCTGGATTTACTGGCTGTGTTCTCTGGCTGTGTTCTCAGTGGGTATGAGCTGTGCCCTCTTAGGACTACATAGATTATTAAATTTCTGGCCCAATCCCCTAAAGGATTTTATGGAAACTAACAGTAATTTTACCCAGTGAGACGATCCGATGCGCCCCCTGGCAGTGTTTATACTTCCCATCCACCTCCCAATCCCACATGCCTCCTATCCTTAAAGTTTGTGGTAGTTCCCCACCCCACTCCCACCCCCGGCCCAATTTAGAGGCCACTTACCCCCGAACACACATTGTCCTAAAACTGAAGACAAGTCTAAGGCTGGTTCCTGGGTCCCAGGGCCTGTTCTGATCACAAAAGAGTCGTTGTCTTAAGGACCCTTTCTAGATATCTGCTTCCCCATCTTTCCAGAGTGAACCCCAGGTGCGTTCCTACAACCCTGGGAACTTGGGACTAGGCAAGGACAAACTATCAGGCTCCCAGTGCTCGGTGGCCTCCAACGGCCTTCTCCAAGTTGTGCCGTACTGGTCTTCCTGCTTGCCTGTGTTCATGAGAATAGGGGTGGGCTTGTTCCTATAGAAATTTGCCTAGCCCCTCACCGATGACCCAGCAAGCTGTACCTGACAAGGATCTGGTTTTAACCATTCATGCTCTTCTGCCTGACTGTTGTTTTACAAAACAAGCTTTCAGTCGTGCCCAGGAAGGCTGAGAAGCTTCCTTGAGCTGTTGGAAAAATAAGATTCGACTCTGCAGAGAAACGTGGAAAGAGGAAGACGCTTACCATGCCCTAACATGTCAAAGCAACGGTGGACAACCCCACCCCACCCCCAGCCTCCTGCTTTCCACCTGCCTTGGTCCAAGATGCTCAGAACCCAGGACAGTGGACAGAGCCAGCTCCCTAATCTGTACTAAAGTCAGAGGACAAAGGGGCTGGGCCACTCCCAAGCCCATCACCTCTTTGGGCATTTTGAAAAAAGGAAGTAGTGTACTTGTAAAAACAGCACATGAATAGGTGAAAGACAAAAAAGCCCTGGGCGTTCTGCACTCTGTTCCCTAATGCCCCCAGAGATCCTTGCATCTCTTGTCCCTCCTCAACTGTACAACTTCATCTTTGCTTCTGCATCCTCTCATGAACCACTTCCAAGGCCCTGTATCCATCACCTCCACACCAGAACACACTTCACCTCAGCCCTGCAGGCACCAAGATTTCTAGTTTGCCTGCATCCCCTCACCCCACCAGCGTGACTCTCGGTTCCCCCATCCTGATGGCCTTCTGCCTGCTCGTGTGGCAGGTGTATCTGCAGCTCTCCTTATTTAGCCAGAACCCACAATCCACTAACCTTCCCAGGTGCCTCATCCACCATAAAATAGTGCGTGTAGGTAGGTGATAGTACAGGCAGGTTAGGAGATGTAAGACTTGGAAGACTACCTGTTGCTCAGCCTTGAGGTATAGGGGTGAAGGATAGGGTGCGATGAGAGCATGCCACACCTTGGTGCTGAATCCAGGCCGGGATGGCTTCCCAGACTAAAAGCCAAATTTGCCTTAAATTGGGGGTAAGTAAAGAAGTGGGTTGGTTTTTTTTTTTTTAATTTTGTTTTGCTTTGTTTTGATCGTCATCTTTGTATTCACTTAGCATCTAGCAGAGTGCATAGCACAACCTGGATGCTCAATAAACTTTTGATGAAATAATTTTATTTCCACATAAGCAAATGGATGAATAACCTGAATGTACAAGTTATCTCCTTTTTCTTCCTTTACCGCCTTAACTCTCTTTCCATATTGCAAATCATCCATTCCCAAGCCATCACTCTCATTCATTCATTCATTCATTCACCCGTTCATGTGTTTGTTCTCTTAGTTACTAAACATTCATTTGTGTACCATTGGCTATATCCCAGACGCGGGATCAAGACATAATTATGCTGTGACTTCTACTCAGAAAACAATCTCACAGAGGAAAACAGTAAGTGAACAGATCATTATAATACAGTGGATAGGAGCAATAACAGAAATAGATGCAATTTAAAGTACTAGGGAACATATATCAGGGGTTACAAAAGGATAGGAGGACATATTCCAAGAAGGAGGAGAAACATGTACAAAAGTCTTGTGGGGGCAATACACATAGGGAATTCACAACACTGAGCCCTTGATATGGATGTATCATGTAGGAGAAAGCATAGAGTAGGAAGTGAGGAAAACTCAACGGGCCTCCGAGAGCTCAGATATTGTATTTTGTGAAGTTGAGTTGAAAGGATCTCACAAAGAAAGCTATAAAAGCATATGGAGAAAGATGGGTTGAAGTAGAAGGATAGGCGGAAGGGCTGCCACACAACCAAAAAGGGGGCAGAAAGATGATAGGCGGAAGGGCTGCCACACAACCAAAAAGGGGCTCTCAAGAATGACAAGACAAGTGTGATAGTGCGCATCTATGATCTCAGTGCTTGGGAAGCTGAACCAGGAAGACCTCAAGGTCAAGAGCGGCTGAAACACTCGGCGATGCCCTCTCTCTCAAAGAAACCAAAGGGGTGGGGTGGGGTGATAGAACAGCCAGGATCTCAGAGGGCTTCATGTATGAAAAAGAATTCAAAGTGAACATTAGGGATCGACGTGGACCTCTGATACGGTGCTTACCTAGCGCTTGATCCCTAGGAAAGAAGATGAGTCCCTAAGTTTGTTCCCCAAGAAAGAAGAAAAAAGGATCATAAAAGAAAAAAAAAAAAAAAAAAAACACATTACATTTGGTAACAAGGGGGCATAAGTAGTTCCAGTCGTCATGAGCAGGAGTTAAAGCCAGATTGCAGTAGGTGAGTCATGACTAACCCAGCTGAGACTGGATTCTTGAGACTGGGTATTCCAAAGTTCTTCCTGTTTCAGAACAGCTTGATCCTGCCTGAGTACACTATATTTAGTTTATATTACCAGGAGAAATTTCCAGGGAACCAGAAACAAAATAAAATCCAGACAAATCCAAAGTTCTTTAGTACTAATAAAATAGGGAATCACCCTGCATATATTGTTTGCATTAGAATTGTATTGAAAAACTATGCTTAGCCCATTGGCAAGGTAAGAAGAGCTGAATCTGAGACACGTAGATTAAGGTGATGTCCTAGAAAGGGGGCTCAATGTCGAAGGCACCCAAGACAGCTGGCAGATGAAACTGCTAATCTTCCGTGGAGAAAAGGATTCTAAATTTCCTGTTATTAAAATCAATCAAAAATGAATTAACAGATATGGTAATACCTGTGATCTCCGCAACTGGGGTGTTGATGAAGGTGGGGCACATGGTTAACAGCAGCACAAGCCTGTCTCAGGCATTGGGGAAAGTTCATATAAACAGCAAAAGAAGGGAGTTAATAAATATAAAAGAAAACGAATCACCATGGCTGAGCATTAGGCAATTTAAGATGCTCTACATTCAAAGATGCTATACATTCCCTCAAAGCCTTAAGAGACTGAAATGATCAGATATGAGATAATGATGGAATGCTGAGAGGCACAGAAGACAACGAAGACTGCAAAGGCTGTAAGCGTGATCAAATTAGAAAAGAAACAACATATTTTAAACTTTCATAAAAATAGGGCTGGTGAGATGACTCAGCAGGCAGTTGACATCAAAGCATACACCTGAGCTTGATCCCCAGAACTTACCTGGTGGGACTGACTCCTGCCAGTAACCCTCTGACCTCCACATGAGTGCTGTGCCGCATGCACACACACACACACACACACACACACACACACACGTCTCAAAAAAGCACAAAAGCAGCAAAAAGTAGTCAAAAGCATTAAAATGCACATTAAATAAATCTGAATAGATTTATTTAATTTATTCAGAGCTAATTTGAATATACCTCTGACACTATTCAAATAAAAAGGCATGAAGATGGAAATGTGAAAATGAGATTTAGGGGTATGTCATGTAGAATGAAAACGTAGCACATTTTATTCAGATCTCCATGGAGAGAATGAAAGGCAAGCCATTATTCTTTTTAAAGATTTATCTTATTTTCACTATGTGCATGTATGTGCACATAAGTGCGAGTACCCTTGCAGGCCAGAGGCATTACAGTTGTCACATCCCTAGGAGCTGCCTGACAAGAGTCTGGGAGCCTAGCCTAGGTACTCTAAAATAGTAGCATGCACTCTTAACTGCTGAGCCATCTCATCAGCCCCAGGAAGCTTTTTATGTGTGTATCTTTTCAGAGACTTGGTCTCAGTATGCTGCCCTGGTTGACCTGGAACATTCTATGTAGACTATTAGGTTGGTTTCAAACTCAAAGAGACCTGCTTGCTTCTGCCTCCTGAGTGCTGAGATTAAACACTTGGCTTAGCACATCCAGCCTGGAAAGCTATTATTTTAAAAGATAATAGATAATTTTTTTTCCTTTTTAAAATTTTTTTCTTTATTTTTATTTTATGTATATGGATGTTTTGTCTGCATGTATATCTGTACTCTCATGCATCCAGTGTCTTTAGAGGCCAGAAGAGGGCATTGGATACCCTGAATTGAAGCTACAGATGTAAGTTACCATGTGGGTGCTAGAAATCAAACTCAGGTCCTCTGGAAGAACAGCCAGTGATCTTAAACACTGAGCCATCTCTCTAACCCTAGATGTTTTCTAAAACTTGTAAACATATGAAATAATTAACAAGCAATACATATGCATAAATGGTAGTAAAAATCCAATAGGCCAAAGACAAAGCGAACAATCTTAAAAGCAGAGAGAGAGAAATGAACCTTCTACTTTTAGAAGACAGTAATAGTGAACATCATCTGGAAGTAGAGCAATTTCTTTCACGAGAGCAACAAAAGTGACTGTAAACTAAAAATATATTGCTTAGTAAAAACATACTTTCCTACATGAGAATAAAATAAATATATCATCAAATAAAACAAAACCTGGGGTTTCCCATGAACATCAAAGGAGCTTTTTCACAGAAATACATGACAGAAAATTATTCCAAAGTAAAGGCTCGAGAAACAAGGACAGGCAAATAAATAATAAGTAGATCTGAATAATGTCTTATAAAGTGATAGTGTCCAGTCCAGCAGTGGTGGCCTTTAATCCCTTGGGAGGCAGAGACAGGCATATTTCTGAGTTAAAGGCCAGCCTGGTCTACAGAGTGAGTTCCAGGACAGCCAGGGATATTCAGAGAAACTCTGTCTAGAAAGAATATAATAATAATAATAATAATAATAATAATAATAATAATGTCTAATATGCAGTCCTTAAAGCCTGAGAAACAAAATATAGGTAAATAATAGGGCCTATGTTGGGAGGATTTATCAGAATTAAACTATTTCAACATATTTGAATTCTTTGGGAAAGAGGAAGTGGTTAAGGTAATAACTTCAGGCTTTAATAAATATTCATGGAGAAGATATGAATAACAACTAAAGATCAGAAGTCCAAGGTCAAAATTGGCTCTATAAGGAAAAGAGCCAGCTTGAACTGTATGAGATATATCAGTTTATACTTTTATATATCAGCTTGTACTTTTAGACATATATCCACATAGTATACCTACTATGATTATAATATGATCCCTGTTATGTTCTATATTTTTATATATTATATATATATATGTTTAATTCACCAATAGAGAAGTAAGCATATTAAGGATACAGATATAAATCTAATCCATTCTTCAACTTCCAAGAAAAAAGAAAAAGAAGGTATAAAGAAAATGTAGACAATACAAAGCAAAAAGTTTAAAGAGCAGGAAAAAAGCTAATTTATAAATGATCTAAATTATCCAGTGAAAATACAGAGATATGTCAGATTGCATTTTTAAAAATACTTATGGAATTGAAATATATTGAAAACAATGGTTTGGAAAAGTTGAAAGTAAAGTTACTGGAAAAGATATACCAAGCAAACGCTGAGCAAATGGAACCTACGTTCCTATTTATATACAACAAATGGACTATAGGCTGGGTGTGGTGATGGCACACACCCATAATCCAAGCTACTCATATGTTAGGGAGAGTCAAGGTCTGTCTGGACATCGTGAATTCAAAGCCAGTCTGGGCAATTGAGCAAGACCTTGTCTCAAAATAAATTACAAAGGGTGAGAAAAGAAACTAAGGTAATTCAGTGACAGCACTTGTCTAGCAATGCAAGGCCCTGGATTCAATATCCCGTACTGCAAATAAGAGTACTATAAAAATAAAAAGAATGTCTGTAAGGGTCCAAAAATCGCTGAAGAAAGACCCCAGACTCAGATAGTATGCAAAGACAAAGAGCAGTTATTCTGCAGAAACATCTAGCATGCAAGAGCTACTATTGTTTCCAAATGGCAACACCCACAGAGGCATGAGTTCCTTTTATAACTGGACTGCTTAAATGCTTCTGAGATAACGGTAGACTTCTAAAACGTAGGGCACATTCCAGGAAGTTACAGAAACCATTAACTGAAGGTCATAAAGAAGGTATCCACTACAGGACCCCAGGTGCAAAAACAGGAGAGAAGATATTGACTGAGTTTGTCAAAACTTTAATGACAGCTTAGTTACAATCTTAAACTTTCCATGACCCTGTAAGCTAGTAACAAATGGTGAAAGTTAAACCAGGTAATTGCTCCTAGTATATTTGCAAGTAGGCATTCTGTTATGGTCTCTTATTCGATTTATGACTGAATTTATGTGCAGACCTGCAGAGAGTTTTTTTTCCCCATGTGAAAACAGGCTCTGAGAATCTTACAAGTACAGAGAAGGAAGGGCAGAGATAAGTCCCCTCCCCCTTTTCTTCCTTCAACTTAGAGAAGCATAATTCCCTGCCTTTACCTAGCCTCCTGCTGTGTCAGTACTGAGGTCAGCTTTTAAAGGACTCAGTCAGAGATCAGCTGCAGAAGCAGATACCTTACACTCAGGATAGATAGCAAATGCTCCATTGCCTAGTTTCTGAGTGGAAATAAAATGAAAAATGAACTCCTCATGTCGACACAGAGAAACCCTGTCTCAAAAAACCAAAAATCAGTTAGTTAATTAATTAATTAATTAATAGTAAAATAAAAAGGACAACCAGAAAGATATGCAAGCAATAGCATAGCCATCTTCTTGCTTGCCTGAGAGAGCATCAGCTACTCCTGTCTTTACTAAGATGCCTTTCTAATTGATCCATTACTTTTATTACTGAAACAGAGCACCTGCAGCAGTAAGCCTTAAAATGAAGAGATTCACTTGATGCTCAGCTCTGAAGGTTCAAAGATATAGCACTAACATCCACCCAACACTGACCGACAACAACAAAATCATGTGTGGGGTGAGAGAGTGTCCCTGAACAGGAAGCCGAAGAGTAATTCAGCGGCCAGGCTCAGGCTTTTACAACAACTTGCTCTTAGGAGAACTCCAGGAGAACATCATTCCCATCACCTTTCATAAATATCGTTGACCACATTATAGTGTTTATTTTTTTTTTAACTTTTATTGCATTATGATGAGAAAAGTTACAATTTGTCTGAATTTGTTAACATTTAAAAACATATTTTAAGTAAATAGAATTAAATCCCATTCTTGTTTCCCTTTTGTACCCCAACTCCTCCCAGAGACCCCCTCTTCAATACCTACAATATCTTTTTTTGTCATATTCCTTAAAATTTATAAAATATTATAACAATAAAAATGAGTATTATAAAAGTTGTTTGATAGAAAACAATCAATTTAACAGTGTTATGTAGATGCTTGTCTACAGCAATACTGCAAACACATACGTTTTTCTCAGTATAAATTTCAAATAACTCCAAACATATTA
>JADRCD010219056.1:25490-46112 GCA_019843815.1 Montemys delectorum
GATAGATAGATAGATAGATAGATAGATAGATAGATAGATAGATAGATTAAATAAGTAAGTAAGTAAATAAATAAATATAAAGCTGATCAGTTGTTCTGGGGATTCAATGTTTCAAGGACATCAGAAAAAAAAACCCACCTGATTTTAAGGGGGAAAAATGTTAATATCCTCTAAGATTGAATATGTAGACACCCCAAGACCCAGACATTTTTCTCCTGGGCACAAGCCCTAGAAAAGTTATTTTACTATTTCATTGTGGAGTTTTTATTGTTTTATTTTATGACAATCTCAGGCTATTCTTAAGTTTGTTATGTAGCCGAGGGTGGCACTGAATTCCTGAACCTCCCACCTCTGCTATCAAGTTCTAGGATTATAGAACCTAGAACCAACTCTATTCAGCTTGCTCTAGAGAAACCATTAAACCCTTAAGATTAGACTGGGAGTCTACCCTAGTTCATTTTGTGTTGCTGTAACAGAATATCTAAGACTGAGTAATATATAAAGAACACTGATTTATTTATTACAGTTTTGGAAACTAGAAAAGCCAAGATTAACGTCCCTACAACTTGCAAAGTCCTTCTTGCTGCATGGTCCTAGGCTTTGGGAAGGATTTATTCAAATGAAGTTTTGAAGTAGTTGTGTTGGCTAATTTTTACGTAAATTTGACACAAGCTAGAGTCATCTGGAATAGGGTGACTTAATTAAGAAGATACCTCCCTAAGATCTTCTGTAGGCAAGCCTGTGAGGCATTTTCTTAATCAGTAGTTAATAAAGGAAGGCCAAGTCCTTTATTGGTGGTGTCACCCCTGGGCTGGAAACCCTGGGATCTATAAGAAAGTAAGCTGAACAAGCCACAGGGAGCAAGCCAGTAAGCAGCACTCCAGCATGAACTCTGCACCAGCTCCTGCCCCCAAGCTTCTTTGCCTATTTGAATTTCTGTCCTGACTTTCTTAAATTATGAACAACAGTGCGATGGAAGTATAAGACAAACTCTTTTCTCCCCACGGTGCTGTTGGTAATGGTGTTTTATCCCAGCAATAGAAACTCTGACTAAGGCAGCAGTGTTGTTCATAAGAGAAGATGAAAGGAAACTATTTGACTAGGCATTACATTGTCAAGAATGATCCTAGTACTATTCTGGAAAGAAAGCGCTATAGAATGCCCTATCTTCTGGATTGCACCTAATTCAGGATCCTTGTTTCCTTGGGCGCTCTTCATAAATGTTCCTGATATGATCCAATTCTATAGTAGTGGGTCCTTTCTAATATCCTCTTATTGAGACACCACATATTACCCCAAGGCACTAATGTCTCCCAGCTGGGAGCAGTAATAAATACAACTTGTTTTTGTTTTGTTTTGTTTTGTTTTGTTTTGTTCTGTTTGTTTTTGTTTTTTTTTTTTTTGTTTTGTTTTGTTTTGGTTTGGTTTGGTTTTGGTTTTTCGAGACAGGGTTTCTCTGTGTAGTCCTGCCCGTCCTGGAATTCACTCTGTAGACCAGGCTGGCCTCGAACTTAGAAATCCACCTGCCTCTGCCTCCCAAGTGCTGGGATTAAAGGCGTGCACCACCACTGCCTGGCTTAAATACAATTTGTTTACACACAGGTATGTCTGGTGGTCTTTGGCTGGGAGGCATAACAGAATGAACATGAAGTGTATATCTATAGATGACATCAGCCTTTGAACCCTCCAGTCAGACAATGTTCACTGTAGGTGTGATCCGTAATTACTTGAAAAAAATGGAGGTGGTGTGGAGTTGAGAGAAAAGATGCATTGTAGGTGGTAAGATGACTTAGAGAGTGGGTGAAGGCACTTGCACCAAGCCAAACAACCTAGAGCTTTGTAGAAAGAGAGAACCAACTCCTGCAAGGTGCCCTCTCCTTTCTACCTGCCTTCACATTGTTTCTCTCTCTCTCTCTGTTTCTGTCTCTCTGTCTCTCTGTCTCTCTGTCTCTCTGTCTCTCTGTCTCTCTGTCTCTCTCTCTGTCTCTCTCTCTCTCTCTCACACACACACACACACACACACACACACAAAACAAACACACACTAAAGTAAAAGAAAATTTAAGAGAGTCTTTGTGTGTACACAGATGTAACTTCAGGCTTTAGAATCAGGAGAAAGCACTAAGAGATAAGTTGAGCCAGCAAAATGACATCAGGACACTATTCTAGCCAACAAAGGGGAGTCATCATTGTGCCCTGGCTTGACTCAGTTTTCCTCTAGCCTTTGGCAGCTTGGGACAAAGATTAAAAACTCACAGATATTGACACCAACCCTAACTTGAGCAAGGACTACAGTGATGGCTCAGTACTTAAAAGCACTGGCAGAGGACCAGGGCTCACTTCCCAACATTCCCAAGTTGGCTCACAACTGTCTGTAACTCCAGTCCCAAGGTATCCAATATGTTCCTGGGGCACTGCAGGCAGGTAGAACCCAGACACACAAGCAGGGGAAACACCCATAAACATAAAATAGAAGTAAATAATTTTTAAAAAGAAGAGGAAGAGAAAAGAGAAGACACAAAATAGATGAGGCCTTTAGGCCCCAGGGTATCGAGGGTTGACTAGTTCACTGTAGTCAAGCTGGTCAGGAAGAGGGCTGTTCTGTATTGTAATGCCCCACATTAACCTGTAAGCCCCACCAGCCCAGGGACCAGGTAACTTCCTCGAATTCTGGGAATTGTAGTTCTTAACAGAACCTCATGGGAAAGTACCTACAGGTTTGTCTGTATAAACCCCTGCAGCACGAGTCAAGGCCGTTCTCAGCTGAGCAGTTTCAGAGAATGGTCCTGACTATAGTCCATCTCTCGGTCAATTAATACATATGGGTTTAAAAAAATAAACTGAAATGCCCATGACTCATGTGGTAAGCTCTTCCTTAAACTGTGGAAATGAGACAATCCGAGTGCTGGGAATGAATGTGTAGCCCTGAGTTTGCCTGGATGCAGTTGGAATCTCCATGTCCTGCAAGAATGGTTCACAGTCAATGTTCCCTCTGATCTACTTCCTATCCCTCGGGATGTTTCATAGGTTATACAACTTATTTCAGGTCACTTGTTCAGAAGAATAGATACTTATCTGCATCTGGCTTCCAATACCACCTAAGTTTGCCCTTTGACCCTGATAGCTTGGAGAGGAATCCCCAGCTGCATGTGTGCATAAAACACACTACAGGAATCCAGAGAAGCAAGGAGATAGCCATAAAGAGAAATTTTCTCTGAAGGGCCACTCAGAAGGGTACCTGGTCCTTTTCCTCTCCTCTCTCTCTTGCAAACAGCCAAAAATAAACTACTCACAAAATTCTAGAAGTAGGGGTGACAATTTAAACAATTTAAGCGGTCACTGGGCTTGCATGTCACCCGACCCCTAAAGTTGCAAACTTCCCCAAAATAGAAACAGACAGAAGGTGGCTCCTGTGCACCCACATCATCCCCATGACTCATGTGGTAGGCTCTTCCTTAGCCTGTGGAAACGAGACAATCAGAGTGCTAATGGACCAGGTTCCTGGGAATGAATGTGTATCCCTGAGGAATGGTTTACAGTCGATGTTCCCTCTGGTTGGCTTCAGTTCTCAACAGGTGACTCTTCAGAATATTGAACTTTAAGTATGGCACATGACATGTGACTATAGGTAGAGGCTACTCTCCCACTCTCCCACTGCCATAGACTCTGGGTGCCAGTCCTATGTTACAGCACCCCTACTCTCTGTTGTTCTTTCTACTCAGCTGAGCATAGAGCTGGGGATGAATCTGAGCTCCTTTGAGACTAAGTAGTTTTTTCTTTTGCTTTCTTCCTTTTTTTGTTTTTGTTTTTTGTTTGTTTGTTTTGTTTTGTTTTGTTTTGTTTTTGGAGACAGGGTTTCTCTGTATAGCCCTGGCTGTCCTGGAACTCACTCTGTAGACCAGGCTGGCCTCGAACTCAGAAATCCACCTGCCTCTGCCTCCCAAGTCTCCCAAGTGCTGGGATTAAAGGTGAGCGAGACCACCGCCTGGCCTAGCAGTTTTTTTCTTTTGAGGAAAATATATACCGTCTTTCTGGATCATAGAAACTGAATAAATAAAATCAAGTTGACATTGGAACATTAGCTGAGAACTTGCTAAGTTCTCCTAAGTAGAGGCAAAAGGCACTGAACAAGGACTATTGCCAGTTGCATTCTTGTGGAATTCGGACACTCTTGGGCCCTGTGTACCTGGGAAATCCCAGGTTCATTGAATCTGCCTGCCACACCCTTTCCTGCCTCATCTGTGGCTGACTTCAGCCACATAAATGTCCCTTTCATTAATCTGACCTCACACATCCTCAACAAAGAAGGCACAGACATGGCCAACAACACCCTTAGTGCTTCCGGTTTTGCTTTGCTTTATTTTTTGTTTTTGTTTTTGTTTTGTTTTGTTTTGCTTTGCTTTGTTTTGTTTTGAGACAGGGTCCTGCCTGGACTAGACCAAAATTCATGATTCTTTGTATGCTAAGATTTCAGCCATGTGCCACCAAGTGCTTCCATTCCTGAAATCTCAAAGTCTAGTCTGACCCCCAATTCCAACTCTTCTTTTTGTATTCACTCTATTCATATCTATTCTGTAGTCCATGGATTTACTCAGTTTGTAGAGACTACAGTGTTTGTTTGTTTGTTTGTTTGTTTGTTTTTTCCTCATTAATTCTGTCTTAATCAGTCTTAGTTTGTCTCAGGAGAGAGAGAGAGATGAAGCACAGAAGTCCAGTGGTTAGGGCTGAGGCTGTTTGTGAAACCCAACAGGGCAGGGGGGAGGAAGGGAGAAGGGTCAGCTATGTTAGGGACCTCCAGAGAAGCTGGCTCGAACAATTAGGAACAAAGCCTGCACGCTCTTCCGCTGAAGCCCAGAGCCTGGCCTTGGCCTTCTGTGAGCAGCTCTAGGAAATGGCTGAGATTCCAGATTTGGAAGGAAGAGACTGGTAAACAGGAGCTGGGCTCGGACAAGAGAGCAGCCTCTCGCAGCCTCTCTGAGTATTAGGGAGGAGGAGCCAATGCAGTCAGCTTAGCTTCTATGTGGGTTGTTTGTCATATAGCCACAGAAGACAGGCATCAGGCCAGGCAAGCCTCTGGGAAGGCTTCATTCCAACCATCTTCCCCAAGCCTGGAACTCATCCCACTGATGATACTTCAGAGAGTTTCAGTGATGGGACGTGCATTGAAGCACAGATGACATTCGTGTGTCAAGCACTATCTGTAATGGAGTCTATCTCATGTCTAATCTCATTCTAGTTTTACTCTGGATCTCAAGGTGGCGTCTACTATTAAATCCCCATTTTACAGATATGAAAACTGGCTTTGAGGATGAAGGAATCTCCCCAAGAGCTCACAGTCTATGGGTTTTCAAAGCTTAAGGTTCTGACCCATTCCTACTTTCTAGCTTCCCAAGACTCAGTCTATCCTGGTCTCGGTCTGGTCCAGTTCCTGGGGAATGGACCAGAGATACATACTTGCTACCTCCTAACCCCTTTGCGTCCCTTGATTTCTTGGCCTGAAATCCCTTTGGGTTTCAGCTCCTTACTCCTGTGTCTGAGGCTCAACTTCTGGTCTTCATCCTCCTCTATTAAGTGACTGGCTAATGGAAAAAAAACAATAGAGACCAAGATTTAAGCATAAGCTTTGAATAGAGCTGTGGAGTTGGCAGATTAAGTGTATGGGTACAACTGGGATCCTTGTGGTGAGGATTTTATTTCAGAAACCCTAACTCAAGCACGAAGTAGACTCTTAGCCTGCAGTTAGTGTCCCAGGGATTACATCTGAAGTGTAGAGTTAGAGAGTTTCTCACCTCTGGTCCCCTCCCAGTTCTCTAAGGCACCGAGGGCCGGGCAGGAAGCATCCGTTTCCTCAAAGCTGCTTCCCTACTGGGACAGAGTCTCAGTCACAAACAACTACCACCACCCCACCCCTCCCCTTCTTCCCTTACTGCTGTGAGCTCAGAACAACAGGACAAAAGTGTATGGGACAAGGAGAGGAGCTGAGAGCAGCCATGGGCTCTGGAGGAACGGGCCTCCTGGGGACTAAGTGGCCTCTGCCTCTGCTGCTTCTTTTCATCATGGGTGAGTGGGGCCCTCCCTCTCCTAACCCACACTCCTGGGTTCCTGGCCCAGATCCACAGTCTGGATCCACGGTCGGATCCAAGGCCAGCAGGACAAAGTAGGATCTCTTTTGTCTGGTGTCTTTCTTCTAATTAGCAGTGAAGTTCCAGAGACAAAGATGAGGGTTGAGGGTATGGGTGTCTGTGTGTGTGTGTGTGTGTGTGTGTGTGTGTGTGTATCTGTGTCTCTGTGTGTGTATGTGTGAGACACACAGAGAGAGAACATAGAGAGAAAGAGCTATGCAGACCTTGACCAATGGACTCAGACCCTCTCCCCTCCTAGTTAGCTTCTTATTTGGAAATAAATGTTCAATAGTATAAGCCTACACAAGACTGCAGATTCCTACACAAGACACAGAAGTGGCGCAGTACAGGAGTTTCTCTTTCCCTCTTAGGAGGTGAGGCTCTGGATTCTCCACCCCAGATCCTAGTTCACCCCCAGGACCAACTACTTCAGGGCTCTGGCCCAGCCAAGATGAGCTGCAGAGCATCAGGCCAACCACCACCCACTATCCGCTGGCTGCTGAATGGGCAGCCCCTCAACATGGCGACCCCAGACCTACATTACCTCTTGTCTGATGGAACCCTCCTGCTACATCGCCCCCCTGTTCAGGGACGGCCGCAAGATGACCAGAACATCCTCTCGGCAATCCTGGGTGTCTACACGTGTGAGGCCAGCAACCGGCTCGGCACAGCAGTGAGCCGGGGTGCTAGGCTGTCTGTGGCTGGTGAGGCTTGGGAGGGTAGGCCCAGGGTGAAGCAGAGCAAGGCTGAGATGCTTGTGTCCAGGGGAATACTAGGGTCTATCTATGAAGGGACGCCTGGGTTGAGGGGCTCGGGATGGAGAACTAGGTTAAACTAGACATAGAGGGGGCAAGGATATGGTACAGCAGAATTGGGTAAGCATGTTAAGATAAACCAAAGAAGGACTCAGGGTGGGTAGACATTCTTCCTGCCGATTTGCTGACCTCCCAATAGTCCTCCAGGAGGACTTCCAGATCCAACCTCGAGACACAGTGGCCGTGGTGGGCGAGAGCTTGGTTCTTGAGTGTGGTCCTCCCTGGGGCTACCCAAAGCCCTCAGTCTCATGGTGGAAAGATGGGAAACGTCTGGTCCTCCAGCCAGGGAGGCACACAGTAAGTGAAGCCCCCTTTCTGGAAACTCCCTTGCCCATACATCATCCTGTCCTGGGCACATCAAGCAGCTGACCCCACTCTCCAGTGGCATGTCCCTTGGTAGATCTGAGGATGGGAGGACAAGGACACCTCAAATTGCCCTCCGACCTCTAAGCTTCTCACATTGAAGACTTCAAGGAGTGTCTGACTCTGATAGGTGTCTGGGGATTCCCTGACGGTGGCAAGAGCAGAGAAGAATGACACAGGAACCTATATGTGTATGGCCACCAACAATGCTGGGCAACGGGAGAGCCGAGCAGCCAGGGTGTCTATCCAGGGTAAGGACAGAAGTATCTACAATCCGACAAGGGCTCAGGAGATAACACTGTGGGTAAGGTACTTGCTTCACATATGTAGGAAGACCCAAGTTCTCTGGCAATCCATATAAAAGCAGAGTATGACAGTGTATGTCGATAATCCCAGTAGTGATGTGGAGTACAGACAGGTGAATCCTAGAAGCCAGCCAGCCAGGCTAGTCTACACAGTGAGTTCCAGGTTCAGTGAGAGACCTTGTCTAAAAAAATACAATGGAGAGCAATAATAAGGGAAGACTCTGTTGTCAACTTTTGGCTTCCATATGCATGCTGCTCATTTGCATACACACATGTGAACATGTACTTAAACCCACACTCAAAGTTCAAGGTCAGATAGGAGACGGCAGTTAGTGTGGTCACCAGGAATGGGGTTCAGGATTCAAGTGGTAAGGGCCTCCCTAAGTGAGGCTAGAATCATCATAGGAATTCTCTAGACCTCAAAACTCTGGGAACCAAGTTTGTCCATGACGAAGGTATTCTCCACTCCTCCATCCCAGCCCTGTGTTCCCCCACAGCATCACGGGACCATAAGGAACATCTAGAGCTTCTGGCTGTTCGCATTCAACTGGAAAATGTGACCCTGCTGAACCCAGAACCTGTAAAAGGCCCCATGCCTGAGCCAGCTGTGTGGCTCAGCTGGAAGGTGAGACCGAGGACCCAGAAAACACCCAAAGTTCAGGCTAGGACTTCCATGAGCCCCTTAGTCTCTTATCCTTACTGTGACTTCTTCCCAGGTGAGTGGCCCTGCTGCACCTGCTGAGTCATACACGGCCCTGTTCAGGGCCCAGAGAGTTCCCAGGGACCAGGGATCTCCATGGACAGAGGTACTGCTTCGTGGCTTGCAGAATGCAAAGCTTGGGGGTCTCCACTGGGGCCACGACTATGAATTCAAAGTGAGACCATCATCCGGCCGGGCTCGAGGCCCTGACAGCAATGTGTTGCTCCTGAGGCTGCCTGAACAGGGTCAGTCAAGGATTCTGCTTGGCCTGGGGGAGGGGGTTCCTTATCTATTCCAATCCAGTCTGGAAGTGCTAGGGGGTTAGGGGAACTCTTATTTGTGGATTCTCCTGTGCATGCTAAAGCAAACAGCTGTAAGAAGTGGCTTTCCCTATGGAACTCTGGCTCTTAATATACCAGTCTCTCTCTTCACCCTCGCACAGAGTCCCCTCCTTTAGCACTTCTAGCAATCTCTTCTTTTTCTCCAGTGCCCAGTGCTCCTCCTCAAGAAGTGACTTTAAGACCTGGCAATGGTAGCGTCTTTGTGAGTTGGGCTCCACCACCCGCTGAAAATCATAATGGTATCATCCGTGGCTACCAGGTAATCCTACAGAATGACACTGGCCCGCATTCCTGTCCCCTGGAGTTCCACATAACCTTTCCCTGACGACTACAAACCAGTCTCTAAGTAAAAAAAAAAAAAAAAAAGAAAGGATTTGCTTTTCTTGAGCAGTGAGCAAGGGCCTACTTAGTCTGTCAGATCCTGCCAAACTTCTTAGAAGCTACTGTCTTATATCATCTCACAAGCAGCCTTAGGCTAGTGTCTCTAATTTACACATGGAAAGCCAGATTATGGCCATAGATGGAAGAGAAAGAAGAGAAATCAAACCAGACTGGGTTAGACGTGTAAGTCTGTGAGAGGGAGTGCTCCGAATGTGGAGGCTGGGCCTGCAAGTGGCAAATCACCTGGAAACGGCCTTGGAAGGCAGACTCTCAGGTCCTTTCCTAGGCCCCCTGAATTGGAAACTGAAGATGAAGCTTGATACCGGTATTTTAGCAAGCCTCTTGGTGACTCCAAAGCACACTGAACCACTTGTCCTGGTTATATTGTAACAGATTACTCTGCCTTTCTATCTGTCTAAAAAGAAGTCTTTCTTGGTAAAGAAGGGGCCATAGGGACTGGGGTGTGTCTCTCTCATGGGACAGCCCCCAGGAAGACAGCACCCTTAGGAAGACCACGTGCCCATTTGCGCACGAAGTGCTCTGCTGCTAGGATGGCACTACAGGCAGCTGCTCACCTTTGCTCATGCCCTAGGTCTGGAGCCTGGGCAATGCCTCACTGCCTGCTGCCAACTGGACTGTAGTGGGTGAACAGACACAGCTGGAGATCACCACACGAATGCCGGGCTCCTATTGTGTGCAAGTGGCTGCAGTCACTGGTGCAGGAGCTGGAGAGCTCAGTACCCCTGTCTGTCTCCTCTTAGGTAAGGGAAAGGCTCTATCCATATCCTCCACCCCACCCTGTCTGTCTCCCTGTCCTGTCTCTTACATTTCCAGCTCCTCTCTCTTGTCTGTCTCTCTTGTCATTGTCCTATCTGCCCTCCCACTGAGCTCCACATCCCAAACAGAGCAGGCCATGGAACAATCAGCACGAGACCCCAGTAAACATGTTCCCCGGACCCTGGAACAGCTGAAGGCCACCTTGAAACGACCAGAAGTCATTGCCAGTGGTGCTGTCCTGCTCTCCTTGCTGCTACTGGGCATTGCTGTGTGTATCTACAGACGACGCAAAGCTGGGGTGCACCTGGGCCCAGGTGAGAGAAGAGAGCCTGTATGTATAGGTCTTCCTGGGCCCAGCCAGAATGCCCCAGAGGCTTAGATCTCTAAGATACTGGGTTCTTATGTAGCTGTCCCCTCATTTTCTTCCAGGTCTATACAGATACACCAGTGAGGATGCCATTTTAAAACACAGGTAAGAGGCCAAAAAGGAGCCCTCAAAGAGTTCAGAGTGAGTAGAATTTCAGCAGAAAATCAGGTGGAATTTTACTCTACACTCCTGTCAGGCAGCGTAGGGTCCTAGTATCTGAAGCTCTTCTGGATTCCATGTGACAATGAATTTGTAGTCCTCTTGTCAGCTAAGTGGCATACATCGGCCTCCTGACCACCTACCTGTCATCCTTGTCGCCTACCCTCAATACTCTTGCTGTTAAGTGAGTAGTTAGCTGGCAGAAGATGGGCAGCCCTCGTGTCTAGTTTCCTCCGTGTTCCCACTGTCTTCCTGATCGCATCTTTCCATTCTACACACTGCTTGCCTTTTGAGCCATCCACCTACCTTGCACATGCTGCATTCTTCCAGTAGGGGTCCTCCAGCTCCTAGGTCATAGATTGTTATTTATTATTCCAAACCAGGGCCAAACAATAGATACCTCTGCTCCAACTGTTTATTACCAGAGTTAGTCTGTAGTCATGATAGACAATCCTAAGAAAAAATACATTCTACCTCCAACCCTCACCCCCCCCCCACACACACACACACCCCGCACACATACACCATTAGCTGAGTTTTACACTAGAAAAACATTTCCTCTCTTTGCCAACTTCTTTAGTCTTTTCGCTCTGGGTCTGAATTGCTTGAGGAGAGTTTATTGAGTACCTACTGTGTACTGGATGTGTCAGTGAGTTCCTATTGTGTACTGGATGTGTCAGGCTAGCAATCTTCTCTCATATTTTCAGCCCATAACAAGGTTCCAGGTTGCCTGGCACTGTTTTCCTGAGTTTTATTTTGCTCTCTGGCTCCGCTCTCACAACTACATCCTGCCTCTTTGTCTGTTCTGCTCCTCTGAAACTTCTTCCCTTGTCCTCGAGGGGAATTCTATTCAGATCAGTTCATCCATTCCTTTGGGATAGTCTCCATCCACCAGGAAATTGCAGACTAGGCAGGGACAGGCAGGAGAGCAACCTGGAGTTGGACATGCAGTGTGTACCTGATACATGGAAGGGGACAAAGAAAGAGGAGCCCACACTTACCCTATGAAAGAGTGAGGAGAGGGAGAAATAGCTTGCTATATTCATGGGAAATGCAAATCCTTGTTCTGGCTGGGATATATGGTATATAAGTCAGAAGAAAGGATAATGTTAAAAGCTGGAAGTCCAACCAAAGAAGCTTGGCCATGCTAGGCATCTGAACTCTGTCTTGGTAAACTGGGAGCAATTGAAGGTTCTAGGCAGAGAAATTTTAGCAAATCACTGATCTTGAAGGATTGCTCAGGCAGTGGGAAGTCATTTGCCATTATAGCAAGCTTCTGTTCTGCCAGCAGAATGATTTCAAATGTCCTCAACTCAAATTTCACAGCATCAGTCTTGTACGGAGGATCTCTGTTGGCTTTCAACAGTTGAGGCTCTTTCTTTATTTCTTGAGTTGTGCAGCTAAACTGTGGCAGGTAGGGATTCTCAGTTTGTGTTTCCCTGGCTCCATACTTGTTCTTTTCATCTCAGTATCTATAACTGTCGCTTCTAAACCCCCCAGGTCTCGATAAACTAGCCTTCTCCTGATCCCAGGATAGAAAGATATGCCGAGTTCAGGGTCACCAAGTCAGGGGACTGCAAAATCTGAAAAGAAAAAAAAAATCTGAAAAACAGCTATAAAGTTAAAGCAAACGCTACCGTTTCTGGTCCTCTGAGCTGGACGTCTTGACTAATTTGGTTCCTATTCCTCCCTGCCTTACTTTGTCACCCCATCACCCCACCACTGTCCCAGGATGGACCACAGTGACTCCCCATGGCTGGCAGACACCTGGCGGTCCACCTCTGGCTCACGAGACCTGAGCAGCAGCAGCAGCCTCAGTAGTCGGCTGGGATTGGACCCTCGCGACCCACTAGAGGGCAGGCGCTCCTGTAAGTACACCCCCTGCCCAGGGACCTCAGGGATGCAAAGGGGGTTGGGGGGAGAAGCGCAGTGTGCTCACTATAACGCCTTTTGTCGTTTTTCGTTTTTGTTTTTTTGTTTTTGTTTTAATGTCAGTGATCTCCTGGGACCCCCGGAGCCCCGGTGTACCCCTCCTTCCAGACACTAGCACGTTTTACGGCTCCCTCATTGCAGAGCAGCCTTCCAGCCCTCCAGTCCGGCCAAGCCCCCAGACACCTGCTGCTAGGCGCTTTCCATCCAAGTTGGCCGGAACCTCCAGCCCCTGGGCTAGCTCAGATAGCCTCTGCAGCCGAAGGGGACTCTGTTCCCCACGCATGTCTCTGGCCCCTGCAGAGGCCTGGAAGGCCAAAAAGAAGCAGGGTAAGTATGGGAGAAAAGCCACACTCCGGGACAGTTTGGGGTGGGACTAGTAGTGGTAATCTGGTCCACTGGCCTTAATCAGGCCCAACTTGCCCTTGACTCCCAGTGAACGTAGACCTTTATCTCCACCCACAGCTGATGTTTGCTCAGCTCTTCTTTACAGTAGCGGACCTTGGCTCTGCACTCCGTTTGACATAGAGAACATTTAACAAGCACCACTGCATGCCCAGCACGGTGGATACAAGAGACTTAGGGCACATATTTATCTCTCTTCTGAACATCATCTGTGACAACCGACAAACAAATATAGTGCCTGGCCAAAGGGGATCAGCACTAAAAAAAACAAACAAAATGAAACAAAACCAAAACAAACAAAATTACCCAGGTTTTTCAGAACTCGTGTCCCACACGTTCTACACTAGTCTGCTTGGACACTGACTCCCAAATTTGCTTCTCAGAGAAAAATATGTATAATCAGCCCTCCATATACCCAGAGTCTGTAGTTGCACCTTCAACCATCCAGGGATGAAAACTGTTCTTCCATAAGATGCTGGGTCCAGTCCCCTATAGTATGAAGAGATGCCTATAGAACTTAAAGGACAGATTTATCTCTTTATTTCCAGCTGCCTGTTTTGACTTTCTAGAAGAAAACAATTATAATCTCCATTTCTCAGGCAACTACTTGTGTTGCTTGAGAAATGTGCTAGCTGCTTTACTTATATTTGTTATTATGTTTAATCCTTGAGGCAGATTAGGTAGGTGGACATTGTTTCTCTAATTTTACAGGGAGGAAAATATTGACACAATGATTGGGTAACTTGTTCAAATTTCCAAAATAAGATGCAGAGTTCAACTTTGAAGCCAGGATGATTTGTCTCCAAAGACTACAGAATTTCCAGGGAATTACTTAGGAAGGTCCCTGCTTGGAGGGCTGTTTTCCCAGCTGCTGCCCTACAAGGCAAGCGTTGCACTTCGCCTGCCATCCTTATGGACTCTCTGATCTGCTTAAAGAGACTTAGCAGATGTTTTTATAGTCAGTTGTTTTTAAGTAGATAAAATCCAACTTCAGTAAAAAAGACAAGGGTGGATTAAGAGTAATTAAGAGCTTGTGGACAATTTTATGTGACTGTAAATATTAATAAGCTGGCACTCCTTCTCATTTTGCCTCAGGGCAATTGCATGATCAATCTTGAGTGGTAATGAAATGTCAGCTAAAATCGTTGGAATAAGTATCATTGAGGGGTCATAAACTCAATGGTAAAGCCTGCAGTTGGCATACATCTGGCTCTGAAATTCAATCCTCAAAAATAACCAACCAACCAAACAAACAAACACTAGCATTTTTCTGTGGAAAGCCACTGTGACTTTAATGGAATATATGGTCCCTCTTGGAACATTAACAGTTCTAGGAAAAGAAGAGTTATTTTCTCCAGCCATTTATTTCATTTCTCCCTCCCTCTCTTCCTCCCTTTCTTCTTTCTTCCTTTTTTTCCCCTTGCCGCTACAGCTTGAATCAGGGGCTTCGCAAGCTAAGCATGTACCCTACAACTGAGCCACATCCTCATCTCTATAGCCATTTCCTAGGAAGCTTCTAATTCTGCCCCAGGACTTCCTAGCATGCCTCTTAGCATTTCACTTAGGTGGTTCACCTCACCCTAACTCTGTCTTCCCACCTCCCCAGTCAAGGAAACAGTCGAGAATCCAGGACAAGGGTAACTACTTGCGAGGTGAGAAATGAAAACCATTAACAGCTTATCTCTGAGAAGAGGAATACTTGTCTTCATGGAGCAGAAATGGATGCGAGAGCAGTAAGAGAGGCTAGAGATCAGGAACCCTGGAATGCACACATCGAAGTGAAGAACGTTGGTTTTGGAAAACCTGTCTGGAGCCAGAAACTTTACAGTCTGTTTTTATTGAATCCTCGACATCACCCTTTGAAGTGGCTGTCCACAAATGAACTTGATGTTCATAGAGCTTGACGCACTTCTCTGAGGTCATAGGGCTAAACCAGCCAGTGTGCTTTCCATTTTATCAGGGCTGGAGAAAGATGGGGGCAGAGAGGAGGAGCTGAATCTCTCTTTCTCCGTCTGGATTCAAGGTCCCAGGACTGAGTGTGTGAAAAACAAGGCTAAAAATAGGGCCTACAATTGGGATCGGAAAAGCCTACTCTTGCTGTCCTAACAGCTGTCTTTCCCTTCTAGAATTGCACCAAGCTAACAGCTCCCCACTGCTCCGGGGCAGCCACCCTATGGAAATCTGGGCCTGGGACTTGGGAAGCAGAGCCTCCAAGAACCTTTCTCAAAGCCCAGGTGAGAGAATATCTCTTAGGGAAAAGGCAGGTTTCAGGCCTACCAGTCCAGGCCCTTCTTAGTTCTGCTGTGGTATAAAAATATGTGTGTGTGTGGGGCGAGGGGGAGGGGTTGGGTTAGGGGAGGGGGTTAAATGGGCTGGGCAGTACACTGGGGTCTGAGCAGGTTGGGATCTAGGGTATCTGTTGCTCTCAGGCCCTAACTCTTGTTCCCCTGGAGAAGCGCCCCGAGCTTTGGTAGCCTGGCGTGCCCTGGGATCACAACTTCACCGCAACTCCAGTGAGCTAGCAACTCGTCCACTCCCTCCGACGCCCCTTTCTCTTTGTGGAGCCTCCAGTCATGATCCACAGAGCCAGTAAGAGGGCATGGGTCAGGAAACAGAGTTGAGACACTGAGGGCGTGGGGGGATGTTGATGAGACAAGGCTGAGTGATGTGGACCTGCAGAACGATCTTAGAGGAACTAACCTACCATCTCTCCCATCCTCCACCCAGGTGTGTGGAGAAGCTCCAAGCTCCCTCATCTGACCCACTGCCAGCAGCCCCTCTCTCCATCCTCAGCTCTTCCAGGCCTTCCAGCCCCCAGGCCTCCTTCCTCTCTGGTCCTAGCCCTTCTTCTAGCAACCTGTGCAGCTCCTCACTGTCATCTTTAGAGGACGGGGATCAGGACAGTGTACTCACCCCTGAGGAGGTAGCCTTGTGCCTGGAGCTCAGTGATGGGGAGGAGACGCCCACGTGAGTATCCTAGGGGAGCTGAAACACTTAAGCATGCTAGGAAGCATACATGCCTGCCACAATTGCCATGTTCCTGGCGCTGTGTCCTAACCAGTGTCCTGTCTCCCTTTTTTTGGCCTTTCAGGAACAGTGTATCTCCTATGCCAAGAGCTCCTTCACCCCCAACAACCTATGGCTACATCAGCCTACCAACCTCCTCAGGACTGGCAGACATGGGCAGAGCCGGTGGGGTCGTGGGGTCTGAGGCTGGGAACTTACTGTGCCCACCTCGGCCCTGCCCCACCCCTACCCCCAGCGAGGGCTCCCTGGCCAATGGTTGGGGCTCAGCTTCTGAAGACAATGTCCCCAGCGCCAGGGCCAGCCTGGTTAGCTCCTCTGATGGCTCCTTTCTCGCTGATGCTCACTTTGCCCGTGCCCTGGCAGTAGCTGTGGATAGCTTTGGTTTCAGTCTGGAGCCCAGGGAAGCTGACTGTGTCTTCACCGGTATGTGGGCCCAGCCACTTTCTTCAGAACGGACACAGCTCCCTTTTTCCCTAAGCAAGAGTCAGGGCTTCCTAGTCACCATTAACTCTCACAATCATTTAAACAATTCATTAGTTTTATTGAGGTGTGGGAGCCACATACCTGAAATCTCAGCATTTGGGAAGGAGAAACAGAAAAATGATGAATTCCAGGCCAGCCTGAGCTACATAGTAGAATTTTGTCTCAAAAAGAAGGAGAGGTAGTTTTTTTGATTTTTTGTTTTTTGTTTTTTTGGGGTTTTTTTGTTTTTTGTTTGTTTGTTTGTTTTGTTTGGTTTGGTTTGGGTTTGGTTTTGGTTTTTCGAGACAAGGTTTCTCTGTGTAGCCCTGGCTGTCCTAGAACTCACTCTGTAGACCAGGCTGACCTCGAACTTAGAAATCCACCTGCCTCTGCTTCCCAAGTGCTGGGATTAAAGGCGTATGCCACCACCACCCATCGAGGAATATTCTTTACCTCTCTTTTTCAACACAGAAAACACTAGGTCAGACAGGTGCATTAACCTCTTCAGGTTCCTCGATAGATCACAGACAAATGGTCCGATTATGAAGCCTAGAGCAATCCAGCTGGTGGCCCCAAGCCCCACCTCCAGGACTGTGCTTGTCACCAGATGTGGGTCCCAGAAAGAGCTGTTCCACAGCTGGTCTTCTTTCATGTCATAGGCCTCCTAGCTCCTATTGAGCTCCAGGCCTCAAGATTGCCTGTCCTTGGCTGAGGGTGAGGAACGCCCGGGCTCAGTCTCTCTCCCTGTCTGCAGGAGGTGATTTAGTAATCACTGCTCCCTTGGAAGCTCACCCTACATACACACACACACACACACACACACACACACACACACACAAGATCCCACATGCATACTATCTTACTTACCCTTTCTCTACCTTTTGTCCTCAAGAAAACCAACAAGGTCTATGGCAAAGGACAGGACAAAAATTACCCAGATCAGGCATGGAGAGATGGCTAAGTGGTTAAGGGCCCTTTAGTGCTCTTGAAGAGGACTCATGTTCAGGTCTGGTTATCCGTACCTGATGGCTCAAAAATCACCTGTAATGTTAGCTCCAGGGGATCTGATGCTCTCTTCTGGCCTCCATGGACATTGCGCTCACAAGAACTTTAACTTACAGAGTTGCATACATGGATACTTAAAAACAAAATAAATCTTTATAAAAATATTTATATCCAGGTCAAAAATGCTCATCATAAAAAGGAGAAGGTAACTAATGGTAAGAAAGGAAGAATGCGGAGAGCCAGAGCTGGTCTGGAAGAAGAGCCAAACACATCTGTCAGGTCCCAGGGGCTGCAGCCACTGGAACTGATGGACTGAGCTAGCTAGGTGATATTTAAGGGCAGAGATGTATGCAGATCCTAAACCAGTCCTAAGCTTTCTGCCATAAATTGGCCCCTAGGAGGTAAATATTGAACTTTCTGCTGACTGTTCTACCTTCCTTGTCAGATGCCTCATCACCCCCGTCCCCTCGAGATGATCTCTCCCTGACCAGAAGCTTCTCTCTGCCTCTGTGGGAGTGGAGGCCAGACTGGTTGGAAGATGCTGAAATCAACCACACCCAGAGGCTGGGGAGGGGGTTGCCTCCCTGGCCTCCTGATTCTAGGATCTCTTCCCAGCGAAGTTGGCTCACCGGTGCTGTGCCCAAGGCTGGTGGTAAGCCTCTGGCTGACTGGCTAACGTGGTGACCTTAATTGAGAAGTCTTGGAGGAAGGGAGCTTGGGGTCTTAGTAACTCTATTCTCCTTTAACTTCTAGATTCCTCCTGAATTGTCCCTGAGATAGCCAGAAGAGCACCCAGACCACTCTCCTGTCTATCCCCAGGCCTTCTCACAGGTGGAGGTCCTGGCCTATGCTTCTCTGTAATAGAGGTCCATCATCATTGGCCTTCTGGAGAGCTGTCACTGGGGTTGCTAAAACAGATGAAAGCAAATCAAAATGTGATCGAGGGAGTCTTGGATTCCCACTGAGAACAAGATAGCATCTTCAGGACACCAGACTCTCTCTTCACAACCAGAACCTTTGGCCTAAGTAAGTCTGGCTGCTGGAAAGAAGGGAAGCCAACCATGTCTTCAGGAAGGACAAAACTGTTTGATTGGGGGGGCTATGGTGGAGGACCTGTGGAAGAGCCTTCTCCTATCTACTTGGACTCCTCCCTTAGAGGCCAGCTCAGCCCTTTCCCCAGCTACACCATGCAAGGAAACTAAAGGAAAAAGGTCATGGATACAATGGGCCCTATCCAGCGTCACAGTCAATGCTTGACAGTGGGACCAATGGAGGAGGCTGAAGGAAAGGACACAGGAGAACGTGGAACCAAAGCACTATTCTCATGCCACTGCCACTGTGAGCTTATGGAACTTGATTCTATAAAACTGTAAAGACTTGAGTTCTGTGACGTCATTCCTTGGGCTCTATTTTGGGAAGGGCACCTGCAGAGATGTAAGACTTACCTGGCTGGTAAGGGAATCAAGTATTCATTGTTATTCAGAGAAGGGCCTCATTTCTTTCTGGTGTGCAATCGAAGGGAAGGAGATATACCCGGCAAGTTTAAACGGAATGTAAAGAAGAGGAGCGGGTGGGTCTAAGGGTCTGTAGATCTTGGGGAGCCAACTCCTGTCTCCTGAAGCCCCAGCTTTGCTCCTTAGAGTCCAATTCCAGATATTTTAAAAATAGACAGGCAGCTAAATTCCACGGAAGGTAAAATCATCTGGGATACTTGGCTAGTGAACAACTACCAAGTTTATAGACAGAACTACAGGACAGTCTGGTGAAGGCCATGGGTCCTGAGCCACTAGAGGAAGAGCTACCGGCATCTCTCACACGTGCTGGGTAAGGTCATGGGCAGAATTGTGTTATAGAGCACCATAATGGCCAAAGAAGATACTTCTGGTGTGTGTGGAAGGAAGGTATGTCAGCAGCAGGGCCTAGTGGGGCTACTTCCTAAACTCTGGGGCTCTTCCTGAAGACCACTGAGTTAGGAAGCCAAGCGGTTTGATCAAGGTGGCTGATTTCTGAGCTATCCTGGTTTGCAGGATCTTGGAAAAAAAAAAAAAGCGATGAGTGTTGCACATCCGTTCAATTCTTTTTCTGTTTTAGACTTTTTTTTTTCTTTCTTTAGCTTTCTGGCAAAATTCCTCTTGAAACTATTCCAACTCTGTTTGCCAGAGTGAAAGGGGAAAGGGTAGCTGCACACAACAATATTCAGGTCAAAGTGGAGGGGAATGCCGTGGCTCTGAAGATGCAAGCTATTTAGAGCAGTGAGGAGGAAGCAAGCAGCCAACATGTGGGTCAACTGTGGGGTGAGAATGATAGCAACTATGACGCCAGTCTATGACAGACAAACTCTAGATACAATGTTGCTAAGAAGTACCCTTTGCAGACACCCTCTATGAAGGAGCCCCGGCTATGAAACACATACTTTCCTCTTGGCTGGGATGTCAATCATATACTCCTTGTTTTGTTTTTGCTTTGCTTTGTTGGAGATAAGATTTCATGTAGCCCAGGCCAACCTCAGACTTGCTATGTAGCTGAGACTGACCTTGAACACCTAATTTTCCTGCCTCTCAAGTTCAGAATTTACTGGCAAACACCACCACATTGTCTCTCTTTGGTTTTTGTTTGTTTGTTGTTTGTTTTGTTCTGTTTTTGTTTTTTTAACCTTGTATTTGTTGTGAGGTGAGTGAGCACATACACCCTGGAGAAGGGCACCAAAGAAGAGGTTGGCTCAGTTCTCTGAAGGAGGGACAATGATCTATGTGTTTGGCTATTTGAATTCCTATACTAACAGAATGTTATGGTATGGATATAAAATATCCCTCCAACAGGACTATGTATCTGGTATCACTATTGAGAGGTGACTGGATCATAAAGGCAGTGAGTTCATTTGTGAGCTACCAAGAGGTGTGGTATGACTGGAGGAAGTAAGTCACGGGGATCATGTCTTTAACCTTGGCCAGTGCTTGTATACTTCTTTCTGCTTCTTGGAAATTATAGGTGAGCAACTGTGCTCCACTAAGATGCTTTGCCTCACCATAGCCACAAAACAAGATCTAGCTAATTATCGATCAGTACTGAAAAGCTCAGTGAAAACAAACCTTTCCTGCCTTAGATTATCTATTTGTCAGTGAATAGTGGACTAACAAACTGGAGGACAGTGGACTAACACACTGGGGGACAGTGGGCTAACACACACTGGGGGACAGTGGGCTAACACACTGGGGGACAGTGGGCTAACACACACTGGAGGACAGTAGACTAACACACTGGGGAACAGTGGACCAACACACTGGGGGACAGTGGACTAACACACACTAGAGGACAGAGGACTGACACACTGGAGGACAGTGGGCTAACACACTGGAGGACAGTGGGCTAACACACACTGGAGGACAGTGGGCTAACACACACTGGGGGACAGTGGACTAACACACACTGGAGGACAGTGGGCTAACACACACTGGGGGACAGTGG
>JADRCD010219057.1:7179-34505 GCA_019843815.1 Montemys delectorum
GTCCCACTGTGAGACTGTGGGGAACATGGTCCCACTGTGAGACTGTGCGGAACATGGTCCCACTGTGAGACTGTGGAGAACTTGATCGCACTGTAGGCAAGTATCAGGAAGTCAGCACTTTAGGGAACATGGTTCTTTGGATCAAATTGAGCCATGTTTCCCCTTTGTCCTTTCTGTCGAGGATAAGAGCATATGAAGTTCTCACTGCACGCCCCCACCAGCTGAAGCTGCCTCCACAAAGAAGCCGAGGTCCCCAAATCCAAAGCCAGGCATGCCACTCATGACGAGCTCCAAGTTAGCTGTATTCAGGAAAGCTAGGAGGTGCCTACCAGAGTACTCCACGCGTGAAGCCTGCTGTAAAGATCCCCAACCAACCCCAGAGCTCCAAAGAGATGGCTCGAGCTCTGAGGGTCCTAGCAGGGGACTCACACCTGTGACAATCACCCAGAGCCTCCCTGACAGGTTCTTGGCTCACTGCTCGGTTCCTGACTTAGGAGGCTGAGGATTTCTCAGTTCCCAGTGCTCAGGCTGAGGACTCACCTTTTATTACTTCTCAGGGAGAATCCCACAGCAGGAGACCTCAATATCTGCTCTTCTTTTGTCAAACATGCTTACTCCGGCCTCAGGCCCACTACTCCCTCAGCCTGACTCGGTGTCCTGAAACCTAGTCTGAGCCCAGTATAGACGCCTACCTCTAGAAAGCCTTTCTGACACCCCAAACTCAAGAAAGAGCCCTCCTCTGTGTTGCCTAATGCCCACCTACTCTTGGGCCTGAAATAACACTGCAAGAATGTGCCCCACTGGGTAGTGTCGAGTTTGGGGTTGCCACACAGGGTGCCCATAAGACTGCTTGGGGTTTGGAAAGGCGACCAAGATGGGTCAGCCTGAAGAGGCTGCTTCAAGAGATCAGAAGACAATGTTTTTGGTTCCTACATGGATAGTCCACTACTTGTCTCAACTGAGGGCCGCTATAAGCCAGAATCTGCATCTTCTGAAGGTCACAGCAGGGTGGATGGGATGCTGGAAGACAGGGAGAAAGGTGACATCACATCTTCAGGCATGGTTCCCAGTCAGCTGGGCACCGAGACACCAAAGACCATCTCTGCCCGTGGATACCCACCCCCTCCTCTACTGACCTGGGTCTTGCACTTGCATTTGGCTCATTCAGTCCAGGAACCAAATCATCCTTTATGACCTTACAACCTTGTTCACTTACAAAATACCTGTGCCAGATTCCGAACAGCAGATTTAACCTTGAACCATGAGCAAATGTCGTTTGTACGTCGGGACAGACTGAGAGCACCCACCTGATCCTGAGGAAAGCAATCTGCCATCCTTGCCAGCAGTGACGGGAGCTGACACTCTTGTAAATGAGGAAGGAGCAAGAATTTTTACATTTAAGTTGGTGGTGGTGCTGTCATATATGTATACTAGTGAGTGATGTTTAGTAACCATGCAGCTGGAGAAGGCGATAAGAGATGGGCTGAGTCCTCCAGGAAAATGAGGTATGGTAGTTTTAAGCTGTGCACCATGGATCAAAGCCCAGTGCTCCAATAAGACGGTGTTCTCATTAATAGGACACAGTGTCATCAGCTTATTTTTAGCTCAGGAACCGGAATGCTCTCAATATCACATGACCCAGTGTGACACAGGTGGCCAGAAATTAGGGCAGGTTTTGTTTTCCTCTCCTGGGGTGCAAAGTGCTCAGTTTGTTGGAGAAAAATAGGAACATCACCTATCCAGCAACGCTTCTCTTTTTCCTGACTCTAGGATGTAATTTTTTTATTGACTATATGCAGGGCAGTGTGGGTTGAAAGGCCTTTCTAAGGTTAAACAGGCGATAAAGTCCTCCACCGTGTAACAGTACAAACCTGGGGCCAGGAATCTGGCTCACTGAAAAGCACTTGCCTATGGAGTGCACAGCTCTGGGTTAGCAACAATACAAACATGCTGGCTCTGTGTTTTCTACTACCCAGTAACACCCCCTTCCCCAGCTTGGTCAGCCATCTGAAGCATTTAAAGTTCTGGAAGTCAGAAGCTTATAATGGGGCTCACTGACTAAAGTAAAAAAATCATCAGAGTGGGGTCCCTTTGGAGGCCTGAGGGACACAGCACCACACTCCCAGTTCCTGGCGGCTGCGGCTCCTCCAGCTCCTGACTCTTCCCTCCATCCTTATGTCCCATGATCTTCCCAGTGTGCAGCTGTGCTTGGCAGGTGGGAAAGAGGCTCCCACCATAGAGAATCATGAGATGGCTTCGGACCACCTGGATTGGTCCGAACACCACCTGCCCAGGGCGTTCTTTACTTCTTCATATTTGCGGAGCCCCTCTGCCATACCAGACAGGCCCCAATGGTTACAGAATGGACATCTTGGAGCTTGAGACAACTACAAGAGTCTTCCCTGCTCCCAATCTCAAGTTCACAAGTGTTTTGAGTTTTGAGAAAGACAGTCTCTATGCATTTCTATACTGTGGGAGGAAAAAGCAGACATCTAATTCCACTATTGCCATATTTCTCACACAGAAGGCTAGAAGCATTTTATTCAGAGGCTCTCAGTGTCAATAAAATTAAGGTGCCCTGTGTCAGAGTCCAAAGCCTGTGCTGAAGGGTGCACCACACACACACACACACATACACACACACACACACACAAGCTCGCACCGTCTGTGATCACTCCCTCCTACCCAGGCACACTTGGCTCTTGTATACAACATGCCTCTCCTTCTCTTTCCTGGTGCCCAACAAGCAGCTTCCGGGAAATAGCAGGGTCAATTTGGGAGTTGTGGGTCTTGGCATGTGAGTTTCAGGAGGTCACACTGTTTAGACCTTAGCAAGGTTTAAATTCATCCTCCCAGAAGCTGGATGAGCAGCTTCTTATGAGGAGGCGCACGTGCTTGCTGTGGTGGGATGCTCTTCTTCAGGCTCTTCTTCTATCTTCCTCCTGGGTCACTGCTGAGTGGAAACCCCTGCCCACCTCTGGCTCACTCCTGGTCACTGTGTCCCAGTGCCTCCATGTACTATACTCTCTCCACCATCCAGCCCTCAGCGATCTTTGTTCATCCATCTTGCTGGCCCTTGGTCTCTTGCTGGGACCTAACAAGGTCAGGCAGACAGGCTCTCCAAAGAACAGAGCTTGGCACAGACAAAACTGAGGGGAAGGTGTGATGGCTGAGGAGGGCTCTGTCAGTCACTGCAGCCTTGTGAGGAGGGTGTGATGGCTGAGGAGGGCTCTGTCAGTCACTGCAGCCTTGTGAGGAGGGAGGCTGCCCTTCCTTCTGTAATGAGGACCATGCCGAAGCTCCCTGGACTGGGAGTTCTCTAGGTTTTATCTTCATCTCTGCTCTTACAAGATGACTTGAGATCTTCCCAAACACAGCTCTGTTAGTCTGTCAGCCCAAGGACACTTCTAAAGCCGCCATTTCTCCTGTCTGGTTACCATCTTCTGGTGTATGCACCTGGGTACGCTCCTGCTTCTTCTTGTCTTTGCTGTTTCTTCCCGTATCCCCTACTTCCTGAGCTGGAATGTTCTTAGCATTGTATCCCAAAGTTTTGATATGTGTTATATCAACTGAACCATTCCCTTGGATAGTCCATCCAGACATTTTATTTATTATTTATCATTATTTATCATTTATTAATGAGGCGGGTAGAGTTGCTGGGGCCGGAAGACAATTCAGCAGAGTCTGCTCCCTCTCCCACTTTTACAACTCAGGTAGCCAGGCTTAACAACAAGGCCCTTTGCTGGCAGAGCAATCTGGACAGACTCATCCAGTCATTTTACACTCCAGCCCCCTCCCCCCACACGCACTGAGAGCTTCTTCCTCAAAGAGACTCACGTTTTAGGGTGACAGAATCTTCTCCTTTCAAAACACTGGATTTACCTATTTATTTTATGTGTGTGTGTGTGTGTGTGTGTGTGTGTGTGTACACATGTGGGCATGTATGTGTAGGTACCACTGTGTGCATATGTTAGTCAGAGGACAACTTGCAGGAGTTGGTTTTCTCATTCTACCCAGTGGGTACCAAGGATAGAGCTTGGGTTATCAGTCTTGGCAAGCAGGTGCCTTTCTTTCCCTGCCGAGCCATCTTGCCAACCGGAACTCATCTCCTTATTCAATGCAAAACCCAAGAAAGTGCTTCCAACATATGGTCACCTGTGGCCCAGGAGAGTTGTGAATGAGACCTAAAGTAGGACCATAAACTAACGTAAAATATGGAGGATTTATTTTATTTTATTTTTGTAACTTGCCTGCTAATCTCAGGCTTGAGCTTTGTGGATGTCAATATTACAGAGTTGCACTGAATAAGAATATGCCTGCCCTAGCGACTCATGGGTGAGTGGTTGGACATCCTGAATTTGATTTGTGGCCCATGGCAACTCTTTGTCCGGTGGGGTCCAAAGAAGCAGAAGTTTGGGCATCCTTGAATTTGAGGGCAGCTGCTCTACCACATGGTCATAGCCATTCTTTCTGATGCGCTTAGCTCTTTTCAGCTGTCCAGAGGTCCTAGCCTGCTCTGAATTATGCTTGAAGGACTGTATTGTCTCATAGGAAGGACAGATATGTGCTCCCTTCTAGAATGCGTTGGTTTGTCTTTCCCATCAGCAGGAGGGCAGTGGGTAGAGGTGACTGCTGAGGGGACCCGGTAGTGCAGAACAATGTCTGTAGGAGCTGCACAGAACACAGAAGATTCCACAACAGCCATCCAAAGAACAGAGGCTCTTACCTCCTCTGCTGCCAGGGTGTGCGCTAGGTGTGCCTTGCCTGGGTGTGTCTATTTCTAGGCCTACTTTCCTTAGAGGGACTGCCCAGCTTTCCCTAAAGGATATGAGAAGAGAAGGTTCTGAGGTGACCTGTAGGTCATTCTACGTTATTGAAATCGGGTCTCAGGCTTGGCAGCAGTCACCTCTACCCACTGCGCCATCTCTCAGCCTACAATATGTTACTCTTGTTTCTCCTATCATCTGCCTACTTCATTCACACGCGGAAATGTCCTCTGAAGCACTCGAGGACAACATTACCACTCCTTCCCAGCTTGGCATGCTATTTCTTACCCTCCTTCATTCCCAAGTGCTTTCTCTCTGGCAGGAACTCCTCACACCTTTGCCTCCTCAAGCTCTTGGCCTAGCTTTCTATGTCACTGTTAGGGGTTTGTTCCTCTCCAGGAGTCTCTTTGAGCCATGCCAATTGGAAGTGGAGGGGGTGCCCAGCTCCTTCCACCATTGAGCTCTGCTGGCAGAACAGACCAGCCAGAAAAACAAAGGAGTGGCCTTCACAGCCCGCCAATAAGAACTCAAGAATGAGACTCCATTACCACCATTCCCCTTGACTCTCAAAACCATATCTCCATCTATACCATGTCTTTCAGAGCACAGACCCATATGGGATCTCAGACTCTAAGCCCTGGTCCTCCATGCAAATTGGCAGCAGGTGCTCCTGGCTGATGATTCACTGTGATGAGTCCCTCCGGCCACCCAATAAAAATTAATAACAACATGTGACTTCTCAGAGAGCACTTTGTATTTTTGTTCAAAAAAAAAAAAGAAGAAGAAGAAGAAGAAGAAGAAGAAGAAGAAGAAGAAGAAGAAGAAGAAGAAGAAGAAGGTTGAAAGGTTATTTGTAAATATCATTGGCTAAAAGTAAACTGTAGGAGCCAAAGGGAAACGTGGGCAGGCAGAGGCACCAACACACTTCCAGTGTTCTGCCAGCACAGATGTCCATATGCCAGCCCACATGGAGGAGGCCTTACTGCCCATCACTACATGTCAAGCTCAGTCCTCATAAGAGAAGGAGCCTAGAGCTCCCCACATTTCCGGTGGGACCATGGCCTCCCAAGAACCTGAAGTAGAAACTTCGGTGACTCAGCTGGGCTCCTGCTATATATCTGTCCAAGGGGAGGGGCATCATGGAATCTAAGAGACAGCTGATCACCTGCCTTGATTTCTGGTACAAGTACAGAATGACAATAACAAAACTCGATAAACCCCCAAACAGTATTGTCTTAGTTAGGGTTTTACTGCTGGGAACAGACACCATGACCAAGGCAACTCTTATAAAGGACAACATTTAATTGGGGCTGGCTCACAGGTTCAGAGGTGCAGTCCATTATCATGAAGGTAGGAACATGGCAGCATCCAGGCAGGCATGGCGCAGGAGGAGCTGAGAGTTCTACATCCTCATCTGAAGGCTGCTAGCACAATACTGTCTTCCAGGCAGCTAGGATGAGGATCTTCTAGCCCACACCCACAGTGACACACCTACTCCACAAGGCCACACCTTTTAGTAGTGCCACTCCCTGGGCCAAGCATATACAAACCATAACAAATATAACCAGCTACCTTAAAAATAAGGAGCCCTTATTTGTGTCTCCCACACACTTGATATCGCGTGCTTTTGACAGCCTGAACACGCCTCTGAGACTGGAGGACTCATCCCTCTTTTCTCCATTGAGCTTTTCCCTGCCCACCCTATCACCACCTGCCGACTCCAGTTCCTACAGAAAGGCAGCAAGCACTCCCCTGGGCACTTCAGCCCCTTCGTGAGTCCTACTTAGCATCTGTCAGTTCAAATACGTGGTTGTGAAGTAAAGCATTTCCCCTTAGAACACTACTTCAAGGTCACTGTTGTGTCCCCCACTTCAGCTGTCACTTACAACCCCAGGACCTTCTGGAAATCCCAGGCTGGCTGTTCCTGCAGGATAGCAGGACCACATAGCTGCTCAGGCTTGAGAATCGGGTACAGTGTCCCTGTTCGAACCATTGTGCCTGTCTTTATCCTCATCTCAGACAGGAGACACCGACAGAAACTCACTGTCTCTCCTCTCAGAAAATCAGTAAAATTTCCAGAATCCTTTTAGCCAAGAAAACCTGGTTATTTTCCTCAGTCTGACCTTCCTTCCTTCCTTCCTTCCTTCCAAAGGTAGTAGCGCTCACCACCTAGAAAACTGGTTAGAAAACTGGTTATTCAGGGAGAAGGCAGCTGAGGAATTGTCCTCTGCTGTGAAGAGAAAGGAAGCCTTTTGCATACATTGAAATAAAACAGTGGTTTCGCTGACCATAACAATTTGTCTGCTTTATATTCAGAAATCCAATAAACAAATAAAAATCCATTTGTGACATTTTCATTGTGAAAGTAAAGCGTCTCCTTACTTGGCCTGTAGAGCTCTGACGACCATTTAAACTCGAGGACAGAGCTCTCCAGGAGCATTCAGAAGCCCAGCGAGAGCGTTAGTTCAAAACACCTAGGGATTTGGTGTGAGAAGAATCGCTGCAAGATCCTTGTGCACAGATGAAAGCAGAAGCAAGGGAGGAGTGGTGCCCACCAGGGCCAGCAGCTCACCTCTCACCAATCATGGTGGCACCTGCCTCTATCTCCCCCTTAGCGGCTCAGCTCCAAGCATCAAGTGAGTCCATGAGGTGTTGGAAAGAGAAAGGGTGCAGAAATCCCAGGCATGTCACCATGCTCCAAGCAGAGGAGAAACAGCCCTAGTAAATTTGGTTCATGATGCAGCCCTATATACCTAAGCAGGACTGGGAAGGACACAGGACAGTTTATGTACAGCGTAGCACAGGAGAATAACACAAAGTGAATGGCTCAAGTTTTGAACACAGAAAATAGCCTGTGGTAGCTAGCTACCTTCTACTTGTCCTGGAAACATGGATGTCAAATGTGGAGATTAAAAACTGAAATGTAAGAGCATTCAAGGAGATACACATAAGCAAAAATAGATAGATAATAGATAGATAGATAGATAGATAGATGATAGATAGATAGATAGATAGATAGATAGATAGATAGATAGATAGATAGAGATGTGAAATGTATGTCTAGGAGTAAAATACTACCCCAGCCTAGTGAAAGAGGCTTGCAGACCTTGCTGCTTCAGAGGCTAGGCCAAGGCGACCACAAGTTCAATGCTAGTCTGTCCTACAGAATGAATTTGAGGTCAACCTGGGCAATGTAGTGAGCCCCTGTCTCAAAATAAGAAGGAAATGATGACAGGCATGTATGTGTCTCAGCGCTGTAGCTCCTTCCCAACATGCACAGGGCCCCAAACTATAAAATTTAATGATGATGATGATGATGATGATGATGATGATGATGATGATGATGATAATAATAATGATAAGAAGAAGAAGAAGAAGAAGAAGAAGAAGAAGAAGAAATATAATCTGTTTTGCTCTGGAAGCTTGTAATAATTTTATGGCATAGTTTCTATTTAAGTCTGTAAAGCTGCCAGAGTCTTAAGCAGGCTACAGTCTTCCTGGAGTGCCAGGTTGGGAAAGGTCAACGAGATCATTTGAATTTCCTTATCTTCCCTTCCTCGCTCAGTGTGTTGGGTGTGGGCACCCCAGGCCACAGGCTCCCCTTTGTCACAACTTTAAAAAGGAAATATACACCTAACAATCACCTTGGCAAACACAACTGTGTGGGGTGAAGGGTCATGTTAGCTCACTGATCCAGCCTTCAGTCCATCACTGTGTGGGGGGAAGGGTCGTGTTAGCTCACAGATCCAGCTTCCAGTCCATCACTGTGTTGGGGGAAGGGTTGTGTTAGCTCATGGATCCAGCTTTCAGTCCATCACTGCAGGAAGCCACTCACATCACGGCCACAAAGCAGAGAGAATGGACAAGTGCACACACTGCTTACAACCCTGCTTGCCTGTGCTTGGCACCATTTCTCCAACCTTATACAGTCCAGAGAGCACCCCCAAGAATGGTGCCACCAGTGTCAGGTTGGGTCCTCTGGAATCAATTAATATCATCAAGACAATACCCTTGATCACCATGATCTAAACCATCGCTCATGGAGACTCTCTTCCCAGGTGATTCCAGGTTGGGTCAAGTTGACAATTATAAATAACCATGTCATAGCCGATGAAGCCACAGTCCCAGGCCAGCCACTGAGCTGAGCTTGCTACACATGCTAGTGGTGTCATCTACTGTGTGAGGGAAGACATAGGTGGAAAAATGGTAAGTAGACATCATCAGCCGAGACCTCTCAGCTAGCCCACGTCAGAGGCAGGAGGCAAGCCTCAACTGGAAATCTCTGGTTTCTTAACAACCAAGTTAAGATGTTAAGTTGTTTCTTAAGACTCCTTGTATCACGTGACATTTTTCTTGAAGCTGTCTTGTGGGAAGACATATGATGGTTCACTGAAAACAGACACTTAAGAGAGCACATGATGTTTAGAAAGAATAGAAATAGAACCCACCATCAGTGAGAGATCTCTCTCTCTCTTGCATTGCTACACTGACACTTCGATAGTCTTCATTGGTTTTCACGGGTCTTCACTTAGTAGAGAGGAATGTGCCAAAGAAGAACTCATGGTGTTCCAGCTGATTCTGGCCGCGTCTGTTGACCCATGCCAATTAGACAGAGCCTTGCTGTTTCTGTTGGATCCAGGGGCCACTATTGATTAGTGTTTGGTCTTTGCTATTGAACTGGACTGCTGGTATCCTGACAAGGAAGAATAGAATCACTGCAGGAAACTATTTCTAAACAGGCCCACAACCCCCTTTTCCCTTCTTTCTCCCCTACCTCTAGTCAGTGGGCCAGAAGAAAGCTTAAAGCATTTAAGAACCCTGAATAAAGTAGGGTCCTTGAAAAAATCTAAGCCTACACAAGCCCAAGGCCACGTAGCTAGTACATATCAGACCTATGAGGCAAGGCTAAGCCCCTCAGGCTCCAAAGCCCTTGGGGCCAGAAGCTCTCTGGACTGGTAGACATCACGGTCCAAAGGTCAGAGCACCTGTGCAGGGGTGAGGGTGAATCGTGGGGAGTGACCTACAGAGATGCAAGGCAGCTGTCAGAAGGAAGAGGAAGGGGAGTGCAAGCCTCAGAGGACAGCCTCTGAAGATATCACACAAAGCACACCTAACATCAGCCCTGGATGCAGCCGGAACTCAGGAACAGAGCAGAAAGATGTGGGTGCAAGGCCCTGCAGCCCTGAGGGTCAGCAGCTTTCCTACCAGGCAGCTGAGCTCAAGGTCCCTTGAGGGGCTAGCACCCCCCACAGCTAACACCCAGACAGCATTGGGACGTGCAGGGAGAATGAGGTTTGAGAAAAATGCAGCAGCCGAGTGCAGGGCAACACTGAAACTTTGTTTCCCCTAAGTATCCCCTTGGGGTTCCTCTTGACCCCTTGGGTCTGTGTGCCTGATTTACATCTGTAAAGTAGCTTCTGAGTAGTCTGCTCTCTCCAAGGTGGCTCAGTGTGCCCAGCTCCTCCCATGCTACATTTCCGCCGCTACCTCCTTTCCTCAAACCCCCAACGATGCAACTGTAAGTTATGCCTTCCAAATTGTGGAGTGGGTAGCAGTAGATGTTGATAGCTGTGGACAGAAAGGCTTGTTACAGAAGTCTCTCCTATCAATGCCCCAGTGTACACTAGTCCTGTTTCATGTGCTTCAGGTTCCCAGAGCCGGTACCACCTTGAAACTAGAGCATTCTCTGGCCTGTTGGCTTCTCTGTGCTCTCCTCTCTTCTTGACACCACACAGCTGAAGTGCAGCCTTTTATCAATGCTCCTGAGGCTTAATTGAAATCTCTGATGGCGAGAACATTCTGATGGCTTTTTAAGAAGGTAAACAAAGGAAGGAGCTTTTCATCAGGCTGCACTAATGGACTTTGCCCATGGTGTGCTTGGTGGGAAAGCAGGATCCTCCTCTTTCCTGGGTGGCTTGTGACTGAGAGATTAAGCCCCCTGTGTCATCTGTGGTACTGCACAGCTTGGCATCTTACTAAAGAGCCTCCTGCTGGCAGCTGTGGCCTTGAGTCTAATGGCCAGTAGAGAAACAATGCAATCATTGCACAGGTTAACAGGCAGGAGACAGAGGGTCTGGCTTGTGACCAAATTTATAGTTCCTTGGATCTCTTGTCCTCATGTGTGTCTCCCACAGTCTCCTAGCAAATAAACTCATCGACAAATACACACCAAGTTTTCAGGTGGTTTCAACTGCTGACTGATTAGTTAATATAATACGTTTATACACGTGGCCAGCTCTGAAGATCGCCTGTTGGGTCACTCCAAAGGAAGGGGGCAGAAGAACACTATTTCACAGTAACTTCTGACTTCACAGCCCTCAAGCTGTGACAGCTGATAACAGTGGAGTTGGGATGCTGTCACAAACAGCTTTATGGAGAATCTGATTTTTCACTCAAAAAATATCTAGGGGTACCCTAGTTTCTATTTTTAAGCCTGCCTGTATTGTAGTATAAGATAGATGATTGTAAGAAAACACCAAGCCTCACATAAATTTCCTGGCATAAGTGTCTCTGATGGAAACACCTGAGGACTAGGAGAGAGGGTGGACAGCGCTGCTTGCTTCCATGGTGATGAGTACGGACTTGCTAGGGCAGGGAGCTCTATCCCTGTAGGTTGTAGTTTGGCTTCCTGTGTTGTTTTGAGGAACACTAACTGGCTCTGCTGAAACATAAGACCAGGGATATGATACTACGAGGATATGGAAGTCCATGTGTTCTCTTTCAGGACAGAATCAATTGTTTTTTACTGGAAAACACTAAGAAAACTTGATAACCCCAACCCTAAGTCCTGGTGCAGTAAGGACCTAAGACACACATATGTCAATACATTTGTGGACCTTGAAGACTGATGGAGATGAAGGACTGATGGACGGTGATCATGCTACAAGGAGAGAAGGCTGGACCAACCTCCACAAAGAGGAGAGGGCTCTGTTATGGTCCAGGTTCATAGAAATACAGTAACTCCTTCCCAGAAACAGTGGCACATATGTACGGGAGGACATTCCTGAGTACACCACTGAGGGCCTGGAGAGGTACCTATGCATACCCTTCTAGTTTCCATGTGTGTGTACCTAGGGACACCCTTCAGCAGGGAAAAACAAAGGTCAAATGCCAAGGGGGCCTTAACTTGGCATTTTCTATAAACACTTCTCAAGCCCTGGGAGTTCAGAAGACAGGCATCCTCAATATGAAGCTAGAAGCCATAAAAAAGGGAGAGCAGGCTGGTCAGATGGCTTAGGAGTTCAGAGTACTTACTGCTCCTCTAGAGGACCTGAGCTCATCTCCTAGAACAGTTGAGGCTTCTGGGCAGTGTTCTATAATCTACCCTGCCTGTTGTGGCTCCTGGCTGACCATCCCCTGACTGCCCATGTCCTAGTCAGAGTTCTATTGCTGTGAAGAGACACCATGACCAAAGCCATTCTTCTTATATAGGCAAACATTTCATCAGGGCTGGCTTACAGGTTCAGAGGTTTAGTCCATTATCCTCATAGTGAGAATCATGGCAACATGCAAGCAAACATGGTGCTGGAGAAGGAGCTGGGTGTTCTACATCTTGATCTAAAGGCAGCCAGGAGGAGACTCTCATCTGCACTGGACAGAGTCTGAGCATAGGAGGAGACCTCAAAACCCACCCTTACAATGACACACTTCCTCCAACAAGGCCACATACCCTAATAGGCCAAGCATTCAAACACATGAGTCTATGGAGGCCAAACCTGTTCAAACCAGTTCACATTAGGCATATCTCCACACCAAGACACCAGCTGAAGTGCCGCACCATGGTCCTCGGCCATAGCAGAGTGGGTTGGAACAAAGCATCTCTGAAGGGTTTCAATGATGTCATCCTGTGACCCTGCTTCCATGTTGTCCTTTAACCACATGACTCTAGGATAAGACCACCGAAGCTAATGGATACCCACTCTGCTTGTGTTGGCTGAACATCAGGGATGGAGACAAGCACACAGCTGAACTGTGTCTCTCCAAACCCAGGACCTCAGAAAGTTACCGCATTTGATGGCAGAGGCTCTGGAGAGTTGAGTAAGTTAAAATGAGGCCTTTGGGGGGACTACCTATGGCTGATGTCCTTATAAAGCCAGCACACGGGACAGCGTCATACAGAGCGATGAATGTGAAAACACACAGAGCTGATGGCATCTACCAGCCCAGGAGAGGCTTCCTGAAAAACTAACCCTAAGACACATTGACCTTGGATCTCCAATTTTCCCCCAAGCACCCAGCGTGGGATGCTTTGTCCAAGGGCCCTAGGAAATTGATGTCGGCCTCTGGAGAGGGCAGCTGAGAGAGGACCTGAGGCTGTAAGTACCAGTTCCCGTAGTTAGCCAGAGGTTGTTTTGGTTTTGGGGTTTTTTGTTGGTGGTGGTTTTTCTCACAGAACTGGTGCTTTCAGCCCTCAGCATCCCCACTGCTGGCTCTCAACTCAATTCAGCTGAGCCCCAGCCAAGTCGGCCAGGTCTGCGGGAACCAAAACACTAAGCACAGCTCCACACAATGGTGACATTTACTTCCCTCATACTCAGTCTCAGAGTCTCCCACCACTAGAGGAACGTATTAGTCAGAGTCCTTTGAAAGCTGACGCCATGTGGGCCTGGAACTCTCAGAACAAGGCATGATTGTGCTCTCAGAGAGAGCAGTTCCCCCCACCCCACCCTACCCCCGTGCCTGTAAACCCACACCTACCTGCCTGCAGTCAGGAACAGACCACATGAGCTCTTGGATATTGCAAAGAAGTGTGGCTGACTCTCTCAGTCTTGGTTAATCAGCATGCAATGCCACACAGCTCTCTCTCCAGATCTTGCTATTTCCTGCAGCCATTACTAAGGGTCAAAGCTTTGAGATGCTCAGGACATGGTTTTGTGCTGGGGAAAACACACAATCTCTTTCCCCAAAATCCACTCTACCAAAATCAAAAGGAAGATGCTTGTAACATGTGGAAGAGCACTGGGGTTCTCTTCTACCACAAACTCACCAGGAGGATTCCTATCCATACACCCCAACAGTCAACACCCCTTGCCTCAAGAGCATGTGCTGGACTATCCCATTCCACAGGTCTATGTTTGGATGTTGTGCCGATGTCAGAAATTGTCCGAGTGCTCACAGTCCTTTTGCTGGGTGTCTCTGTCTTTACAGTCCAAAAGTCTGGACATGTCCACAGATCGCATCTAGAGAAGCCATTCTAAATGGCTCACTTGCATATGAGAACATCACCATGACTCTGGTTCTCAGGGCCCTGAGACAAAAGACCTTACTTACAAAGGGAAGGCAGATGGTAACAAGCAGAAAGAACCCCATATTTACATCAATATTGAGCAGCCATTACACCTCACAGAGATCAACAAGAAGTGAAAGAAGTAACCATTTAAGGAGGAGATCTGGTAACAATGTAACCATTTAAGGAGGAGATCTAGTAACAATGTAACCATTTAAGGAAGAGATCTGGTAATGATATAACCATTTAAGGAGGCACTCTGGTAACAATGTAGCAAGTAAACCATGTGGTGTAATGATGGGATTTCACCAAAGGAAGACTCAAAAGGCAGATGCAGAAACAGTAGGAAAGTAGTTATCTCTGAAGTGTCTGCCACTCAAGCATGAGGCCATGAGTACAGAACCCATGTAAAAAAAGCCAGGCATGGTGGGCCCCCCCATCTGTAATTCCATCACCAAGAAGGTAGATGTGGAAGGACCATGACTATTACTGATCAGTCAGTGTTTTCCATCCTTGACCTCCAAATTCCATGAGGATACTCTGTCCAAAAAAGAAGGTGGAGAATGATTGAGACAGCCGACCTAGGCTCTCTACACGTATACATGTAAATATCTCTGTCTCTGTCACTGTCTATCCACCACCTCTTCCCTCTAACATACACACACACACACACACACACACACACACACGGGGGGGGGGCCTTATGGCTAGCAGGTAAGCAGTAAGCACATGTCTCCAAGACTTACAACTTGAGATCAATTCTCAGAACTAACTCCTTCAACTTGTTCTCTGCCCTTAACACATACACACATACACCAATTAAATAAAACTGTAAGATGCATATGTTTAACAGAGATGAAATAACTGAGCTGATAGGATGGATCAGAAGCTGGGGCTACCATTCATAAAGAGGCACAGAGCATTGGTGTATAGTACGCAAACACAGCCATGCTCACAGAAAGACGTTTTTTCTTTTTCACTGTCTCCCACTCTAAGTCCCTTCCCTTCTCCTCTGAGAGAATGGAATCCCCATCCTAGCTATCCCCCTACCCTGGCCACGTTAAGTCTCTCTAAAGCTAGGTGCTTCTCCTACTGAGGCAAAACAGCTGAATTAGGGGAACCAATTCTACAGACCAGCAAAGCTTTAGTGACAGTTCCCACTCCAGTTGTTCGAGACCCAGATAAAGACTAAGCCTCACAGCTATATATGTGAGGATGGTGGGGAGCTAGGTCCAGCCTGTGTATGCTCTTTGGTTGGTGCTTCAGACTCAGAGCCCCAAGAATCCAGGTTAGTTGACTCTGTTAGTCTTTCTATAGAGTTCCTATCTCCTTCAGGGCCCTTGGTCCTTCTCCCAACTCTTCCATAAGACTCCCCAAGCTCCATCCACTGTTTGGCTGTGGGTCTCTGCATCTATCTGAGTCAGCTGCTGGATGGAACCTCTCAGAGGACAGCCATGCTAGGCTCCTGTCAGCAAGGGTGCAGACTTCTTTACAACAGGGAGCCAAGCTAAAGCATGAGTTCTATGCAGCAGATCTGTGGACTTCCTAAGTAATGTAAGAACCTCACGATATCCCTAGAGTGGTCATTCCTCCTTTAAAAAGAAAACAGTAGATACTGTGTGACTCTTCAACGACAACTTGACTGGACCAACACCAGACTTGGTATTCCTCTGACAGTATTTGGGATGAACTTAACGTTTACATAGACAGTTATTGTAAAGCATAGAGCCTCAATAATGTAGTGAAGGGTCTAACCAGGCAAAGACTGGCCATCCCCCAGAAGAGGAAGTGCTGTTGCCTGACTGCCTTCAGCTGAGTCACCCACCTCTTCCGGCCACTGGGCTTGAACTACACAATCAATTGTCTTGGGGCTCAGGTTTTCACAGTGCCAAAGATGTTCCTGGGTCTACATGCCACATCATCTGGACATCTGTGGCCTCTCAGTCTCCACATTTATGAAATTCAACTCTATAAGATGGGTGGATGGATGGATAAATGATTGACAGACAGATTATAGATACATAGCTGATAGATGCACTGATAAATGGATGTTACATCTGTTGATGGATAAAAGTAGGTAGGCAGAGAAACAGATGAATAGATAGATGAATACGTATTAGATATCTTATGGATAGGCAGAGAAATAGCCAGCTTAGACGACAGATACATAGATGACTGACAGACAGCAGATCGATAGAAGGTAGAGAATAGATAAATAGAGGCAATAGTTAGATATATGTAGATAATAGACAAAATGGTGAATACATAAAAAGACAATCACAGGCCAGGAAAAACATTTGTAAAATTATGTATCTTATAGAACACATTTCTATGTGTGTGTCTGAGGGTACTCATGCCCGTGTGTGAGGACATGCAGGCCAGAGGTCAGTGCCATTGCCCTTCACCACAATGGCTAGACTAGCCAGTAAATGAACCCCATGGATCCTCCTGTCTGCCTCTAGTGCTGGGATTACAGACGTAGGCCATCATGCCCAGCTTCTTATGTAGTTTCTGGGTTTGGAACTCTGGTCTTCACACTTGCACATGAGCACTTTCCCAGATGAGCTTAGTCCTCAGCCCCTTGACACTGGGTCTTTTCTGAAATATATCAAGAGCCTTTGTGGTCCACAAGAGAGAAAGAGGGAAACTATTCTTTGAAAATAGAAAACATTCCCAATTCACAGGATGAGATGACACCAAATCCGATGGTTAGCAACTGTATGTAAACATGTTTGATACCTTTAGTCGTCAAGAAATGTCTAAAAACATGCACACAGTCACACTGCACACCACCAGCATGCCTAAGATTAGAAAGTTGGGCAGAAGCCAGTACCACACTGGCGGGACACAGAGGACCTCAAGCTCACAGCAGGTGGGAGAGCAAACCGAATAGCCAATCCCTGAAGAGTAAGCAGTGTTGGGAAAGCACTCTTACTGCTTTCGAAGCCCCAGATATAAACGCTCATTTCCCTTCCTCTCAGACCCTCAACCCTGAAATCACACTCACGAACAACCACACATCTGTCAGCCCATGCTCCCCAGCAGCTGCAGCTGACCTGTGTGGGGGGAAGCTACTCTCAAGATGGGCAAGGATGGCTCTCACAAGCCGAAGCATCAGGGGAGTGAGAGCTCCAAAGGATACAGTCACTTGGGAAGCCATCGCCCACTCTGTGTAGACATAAAAGCAGGGCTCTATAAAGGCCCATGCAAGTTATTCCTGACGGCCCAGGCCTGTAAGCCTGGCTACTTGGAAGGCTGAAACAGGAGGATCACAAGTTCAAGGCCAGCATGGACTACATAGTGAGTCTAAGGCCAACTTAGACATCTTAGGGAGACCCTACCTCAGAATAAAAGTAAAATAGGTGGCTGGGGATTCAACTCAGTGGCGAAGTGATTGTCTGGGGTCAGGCCACTTACAAAGACTAAATAAACAAAGGCCCATCAATCAAGGCTAGAGGCGGCTCATCACAAAGCAAGGGTGATTGCCTTGGGTCTTCACCATAACTTCCCAGCCAAGATACTGGTCTTTGATGAGTTTGCATAATTTATCTCCTGAGCCACAGTTGCCATCCCCAACATGTCCCTAGAAATGCTCCTCAAATGCCTGACACAGCCTAGGACCCCTCAACCACCTGGGACACATTACTCTGATGGCAGTTCTGGAGTGTGATTTGCATGTGTGTGCATGTAAAGACCAGAGATCAGCCAAGGCATAGCTCCAGGATTCTTTGGTGTGTGTGTGTGTGTGTGTGTGTGTGTGTGTGTGTGTGTGTGTGTGTGTGTGTGTGTATTCCAGTGCATATGTGTGGTATGTGCATGCATGTGCAGGCCACCATTCGGCTTTGTCTTTGAGACAGCATCTCTCACTGACGTGAAACTCACCAAGTTGGTTTGGTAGGATGGCTGGCAGGCAAGTCCAGGGCCCAGCTCTCCACAGATCTGGCAAGCCCAGCGGTCAGCACAGCTTGCCCAGAGCTGGGATTATAAGCACACACCACCACTTCCAGCTCTCTTTTGTTGGTTCTAGAAACCGAATTTAAGTCTTCGAGCTTGCGTGTGGTAAGCACATGATGACTGAGCCTCCAACCCCTTCTTTGTGTATTTTTCTCTCCAAGATCAAGAGCCCCACCCAGATGCTGTATCAGAGGGACATCTGCCAAGATACAGGAGCCATAGGAGCCAAGCACACCAGTCCTTGGTTTGCATAGAAGCTGACTCTGCCCCATATTTCCCTCCCCTCCAATAAAATAAGCAAATGCATATTCTGTGGTGGCAGGACTGTAGAGAAAATGGTAAGCCCAAACCCTTTGCTTGCCATCCCAGGATGCAACAGTGCAAGCTCCCACCCAGGCTGCTTCTGTGATGGCCTACGGGGCAGACACAGACCCAGGTACTGTCTGCTCTTGCCTATGTGGCTTGTTATTTCCTACTGGTGTGAAAACATAGCAGTGAAAGAAAATTCTCCCAATGTATCTTCAGTAATTCTTCCAGAAGAGTCTAAAAAAGCTCAGGGTCCAATGTTCCTATCTGCACTCTGAAAGTAGAGATAATGGATGATCAGGGAGTTGTTCTAAGAAAGACCCTGGTAGAATGTACCCACAGAGAAGTGATACCCATTTCTCTGACTGACATCAACAACATCTGAGCCAGGAAGTCAGGGAAATTAGCTAAATTCATAGTCAGGACCTGCAAACTGAGCTCCCTCTCCCTCCCCCTTTCCCCCTCCTCCTCTTCCTCTCCCTTCCCCTTCCCCTTCTTCTTTCTCTGTGTCTGTCTCCCTCCCCCTCCTCTCCCCCCTCTCTCTGTCTCTCTGTCTCTGTCTCTCTCTTCCCCTCCCATCCTCCCTCCCTTTCCCTCTCCTTAGACATACTACATTTTAATCTCTCTATTTTATCCACCAACCCTGTGCCACCTTCATCCATTGGTCACCATGAGGACTGCAATCCTGATTGGCCAGCTGTACTCTCCTGTCTGCCGATGTCAACCGTGGCTTGGCCTGGCAGTTCCCAATGGCACCAGGTCAGACAGGTCCACAGAATGTCAGGGATAAGTAAGGTTGTTTAAGGTGAAGTTTGGTCTGAGATTAATCTACTTAGTATGGAAGTAAATGTCATGTTATGAGGTCCACTTAACATCCCCGGGCACCATGGAATCTTATTTTCAGTTTCCACAGAAGGCAGACGTAAGGAAATGAGCTGGCGTAGCCGGCCTGCTAAGAACAATCGTAAGCGTTGTGTAAAGGCAGGGCACCGACGCGCCTGCAAAGCTGTTTGACTGAGCATCTTTCCACAGGGTAGCTGTCAATTGCCACATGTACTCTGTGAGATGGCTCCATGGGTAACCGCATCTGCCACCAGGCCCAAGGGCCTGAGCTTAACCACTGGGATTTACATGCTGGAGGTAAAAACACCAATTCCCTAAAGCTGTCCTCTGACCTCTATACGCATGTCATGGCTTGTACACACACACACACACACACACACACACACACTCACACACACACTCACATACACACTCACATACACTCACTCACACACACACATACACACACTTTCACACACACTCACACACATATACACTCACACATACACACACTCACACACACTCACACACTCTCACACTCACACACATATACATACTCACACACTCATGCACACACATACACACTCACACACACTCACACACACTCACACATACACACTCATACACACACTCTCACACACTCACACATACACACACTCACACACTCACACACACACTCACACATACACACACTCACACTCACACATACACACTCATACACACTCACACACTTCCTATATACAATAGTAATAAATAAAATACTTTTATTTATTAGCACACTTGAGTATTTTTCAGCTTGTGAGAGCAGTCCCTCCCAACTGTGAGCAGGCTCTGTTCTGTGCACTGCTTTACAGTTTGTTTTTTCTTTTTCCAGTGGAGCTCAGTCATCTCTGCAGGGCAGGAAACGTATCCACAGATCTGCTCCTTTTGACTTGGAGAACAGAGACTCCTTCTATGTGCGAGTCTCTATGCATGGCTCATGTAACTGTTGCTCTGTGGGTAGACCTGTTCTTCCATGTTCTGTGAACTCACGACCAGATCTTTGTATGCTACTGTGTCCTAGAATAAATGCCTGGAAAAGGGGAACCAGAAAGATAAGGTTCCTTTCAGCTCCTCAAACTTGGGAGTGATATGACACATTTTCAATCATGTTCGAGTAAGCCACATATTCTCACACTAGGAGCTGTGACACGACCCCCAGGGGGACATCTTGCTTAAAGCTGGTACAGATATCTGGGTCCCTCCCAGACCGCTGACTCAGTGGGTCCAGGCTGGGCCTCCATGTATCTCTGACCGGATGCTGCTGCTGATGGCCAGGCTGCCACATCTTGGGAATACTTCAGCCAGACCTTAGCAATGCCTTCAGAGAGCAGGTAACAGCCTGATCTCTGGATCTGCAAGGAACTGGGGTTTGGGAGTCAGGTCCTCAGGCCCACTCTCGTCAGGTAAACAGAAAGACAAGCCCCTCAAGAGAAGCTGCCCAGGCCATCACCCACTGGAAATCCTTCCTGAATTTTTGGGCCCTCATTTGTCCTCTTCAGAGGATGACCTGGTACTTCAGAGCCCCCCACACCCTTTCAGCATGTGCCCCACTCCTGGTCCCCCACTCCTGGTCCCATCTACCTTTTTAATGGTGCCTAAGACATGACAGTTGCCACCACCCCAAAGTCTCAGCCCCCAGTACCATGTTATTTTAAAGATAATATTGCCCAATGATATGAAGATGATATGAACAGGAAGCCCACATTCCTGGACTTCCCTGAACCCCTGAACTCGGTGCCTTGAGGGTATCGCTCAGGCCTGCCAAGCCTCACTGTTTGATTAGCCCCTGCTGGGATCTGAGATGTCTCTCTTCTTAGGTGTGACACTTTAAACTACAGGACAGGATCCCCAGGGTAGGAAGGATATGCAATATTATCCACCCTCTTAGGAGGAGCAAGAAGGATACCTAATGCCATCCACTCTCCCCAGGACACAGCCTGTGTGGCATTTACTTTCAGGACACTGGCCAAGTGTGACTGGCAGCAACTGACCCAGAGTAACTGTGTGTGGAAGTCTCCCTCATGTGATATAAGAGCCAGATGTATGAGTCATCTGAGCTCAGGGCCGGTATTCAGGCTTGGGGACGCTCTCTCTCCTTTTTTTAAGATCTAACCTTTCAGTCCTTGAGGTTCTTGATGTCTTCATTTAGTGAGCAGTATACCCATCCATTAGAAGTCACACAGCTGCACAAACCTCCAGGGACTGTGGCACACAGGGTCTCCTTTATCCTGGAAAATAGATGCCTTAACTCTGTTTCTCAGGAGCAGGTGAGGCTCAGAACAAGTCTGGTAGCTAACAGTAGGATATCATTCCAGGGGTCTTTCTCAGGAGCTGGAGCCTCGTGGTCATGACCATAGTTCAGAAGTGCAGGGAATGAGGTTCACAACAGGCTTTGGTGGCTTTTGGGGGGACTTTGAAAAAGTCCCCAGGACCCAAGCCTTTCTGTTGCTTGGCTGTATTGTCTTGCATCCTGCACGGCTGTGGGTGTGTAGGGCCCAATACGGAGCAGCTAGGATTCCTAAGCCTTGCGGTGTGTTGAACAGCAATGGTGAGGGTCTGTAAGGACCTGTGGGCTGAGCTGGGTGTGGATACAGAAGACAGGTCCTCCTCAGGTTCAAGGGGACAGATGACAGGCCTAAGGCAGGGTGAAACCGCTTGCTAATGTGATGAGGGTGGTGGGTGACAGAGCTGGGATTCCTGGCTTACTCTGTCTTCAGAGCTACCTGAAAGTTCTGGGACAGTTGTCAATCCCTATTAGCTCCTTCCTTCCCCATGCACAGAGATGGCATGGGGCACTAATGATTGGTATTTCATGTTTGTGTCAGTGAAGGACTTGCTGCCCTTGTCACAAGGTTTGGTGACCCTTCTGTCCCCACAATGGTAGAGCAAGTATTTCCAGAAGCAATAGGCCCGCAGATGAAGACAGTGACAATGCCACACTCCCTGTGAAGTGATTATCCAAAGGAGAGAAATAAAGCTTGGAGGGGACAGTCAGCACCTTCGCTCACAGTCTCCAGGTCCTGAGGCAGCTCACAGAAGACACCACTGTGACGGACAAGCTCAGTTCCTGGGTCTAACTGCAGGTGGAGCTGGGATTTTTCTGGACTCTCTTTTGTCTCTAGGATCCCTCAAGCATGAGCATCAAGAGTGTACCCCAGAAGCATATCCTGATACTGGGACTGGCTTTTACACTTCAGTCCAGGAAGCCTAATGGGGTTGCTGACCTCATCCCTGAGACTTGAAGGTCATAGGCTAGCCAGAAGGCCTCCATGGCTAGCCCCGGTCTAGGCCAAGGAGCCAGGAAAGATTTGACAAGAGAAGAGACAGCACCCTGGTAGAACCATGAAAACCAAGAGCAGAACAACCGGTCTGTGAGAGAATGGTGGATCCCGCCCAAACCCATCTTCAGAGTCTTTCTATATTCTAGAAGGAATGTCGAGTCTGAGGGCCTGAGCCTGAGCAGACCCTAAGGTGGGGCTCACAGGCCTGAGCAGAGGCAAGGGCTCCCCAAGCTGCACTTCCAATGAGCTTGGGAATAGCAGCGGATGATGGGAGGGTAGCCCAGCCTGAGGTTTTTGTCTTTACAGCTGTTGTCTATTCAGAGGAGACTGAATAGCGTCCAGTAACAGTCTTGGGGAGCAAAGAGACCTCTCAGCCTTGCAAAGGAAGCATTGCTGGGTGAATTACCAAAATGGCATGTTCAAGTCCTGCCCCAGGAGTCTGTTGACAGCAGCTCAGATGTCACTTCACAGGGACACCCATCTCTGCAGCTATGACAACTTAGAACAAAACAAGAATTTGATGGCTTGGCTATAGCCCGGATCCATGTAAATAGAGAGTGGTATGGGCACACATAGAGAAAGAGTAACATGGATCATGGGGCAAGGACTGGGGCACCACAACTGGATCCACAAATGCCTAAGCAGGGGCTACCTTCCTGAGAGCTGCGGGGTTACCTTGCCTGCACACATCAACATGCAGAACTAGAAGAGAATAAACTCTGGTTCTAAGCCCTGAGGACTCTGAGACAGTGGGTATACAGCCTTCATTTTCTGGGTGAGCACAGTGAGAGCAGAACTGGACAATCAACAGGGAGCTGGGAGGGGACCGGCGGGGGCAAGACACACTCTCTGCCCAGCTTCACAGAGGTTCTGCTCCATGCCCCAATTTGAGGTCCTCTATCCAACCTGCAATGGGAATCACTTTCTGCAGGACCAACAGCCACTCACAAGGAACAACTGGGAGGAGAGGCACCGGAGACTCCCAGGCTGCTGAGCCTCTGGTCACATGCTGCTGGCAGCTGTGGGCTCACGTGGTGCCAAGTGCTCGATTGAGTGGTTGGCATGCCTGGCATCCTGGTTGCTCTCTGTGGACTCGGGTGAGTCACAGAGAGAGCGTCACTGTTGCTCACGTCAGGGCCACACCAAGGCACCAGACCCAGGGACACAGGAGCCCCTAATATAGACACATGCAAGTAGTTCTTGTCAGCAACTCAGGCCTGGGGATCACCCTGGGAAGTCATGTGCGCTCCCTTGTCACCCACCCAGCGTGCCAAGGTGTCCTTTACAGGACACCATAGAAACCAAAGCGGGCACTGTGGCAGAAAGCCCAGAGCTGTCCTTTCCTATAACTGCAGCCAAAGAACATGGGAGGGGGGTGGAGAGGCAGAGACAGGGGCTAACCCTGGGGGGGTAGGGGTGTGTGTGTGTGTGTGTGTGTGTGTGTGTGTGTGTGTGTATGCACACTCGATCGTGTTTATGGGTGTACCCATGTGGTGGTCAGGTGCTGGCTGCTCAACAGGAACCACAAGGAAGGCAGGAATGGACCAACCAGGAGATGACCTGACCTTTCTGTTCAGGTTCAGGGCTGGTACCCTGAAAGGGAAAGGAGAATGTCTCAGGCTGTGCTGCTTTGTGTGGAGTGTGCTGCCCCCTAGAGGACAAGCAGCCAGGGCACTTTGGAAATGGAAAGGAACCCAAGTTGCCCTTAGGTGATTTGAGGCTCTAGACTTCAACAAGGAAGGGTAGATGGGGTGTAGTGCAGAGGATGCAGTTCCAAGGGAGATTGGGGTACCGCAGTAGCATGTAGGGTACAGGGAAAGGAGATGAGGTGTCAGAATGGAAGGAGTAGTACAGGAAGGGGAATGGGATGGATTCAGGGGAAGATGGGGTGCATAGATGATGAGGTTTAGGGAGGAGGATGAAGAATAGATTATCCGATGTGGTGGGTTATGGGGTGTTGGGGGATAATTGGGTTCAATGAGCAATGGAGTACAGGGGGGAGGATGGGCTGCCGGGCTGGAGGTGGGTTCTCTACCACAGTGGGGAAAAGGCAATATAGTACCTTCACTCTGCACACACAACAGACACCCTTCTGTGTCATTCAGCACAAACTGCCACTTTCTGGCCTCTGGAACTCCAGGTGCTTTCTGGCTCTGTATGTTAAGAGACTTGGGTGCTCTACTCCTGATCTCTGTGAACTTCACCGGGGATGGATTTACCTCTGCAACATAAGTGGTCTTCAAAAACAGAACACGTGGCGAATTGAGGGTAAATTTCCTTTTGTGGCATTTCCACACATGGTGTGGCTATGGCTGTTGGGTCAGGTGTGGCTCTTGACTTGCCAAGAAGAGCAGTCACTCCAGGGCTGCCAGGGACTAGGAAATGGCTTTTCCATCAGGGCTTCCAGAAGGAGCCATCCTTTGATAATGATTGGCTCAGCCTAGTGAGATCCACGCCAAACATCTGACCTCTAAAAAAGTCATGGCTCTCATTAGCAAGATACCAATCATTTGTGGCTCATTAATGCAAGGAGGTATCAAGGGAGGCGTCTTCATCCACACTTCTGGGAGGGAAGAGGCTTGTAGACAGGAGGGAGGCATGGGGAAAGACAGACCATAGGTGCCAGCACTAGTTATCAGTAATCACAGAGGCGTGCCTTGTTAAACTCCTTCCAGCTTATCTCCTATGGTTGCACCAAGGACCGTCTGTGCACGGGTGCCTGCAGGCATGCATCCAATTAGCCAGCGATCCCTTGTTTGGATATTCTTGGGGAGGAAAGGGTTTATCTCCCCTTATAATTGTAGTTCATTATAGAGGGAGGCCAGGGCAGGAACTCAAGGTGGAAAGGGAAGCCAGAGAGAAATGCTGCTCATTGGCTGGCTCTCGCTCAGCCGGCTTTAAAACAAACAAACAAACAAATAAAAAAACAGCCTAGGGTCGACACTAACCTACAGGGAGCTGGGCTATCCCACTTGTATCATTAATTAGATCGCTCCAAAGGCAATCTGATGGGGGCTTTTTATCAATTGAGATTGACACGATGACCTTCATGATGACCCCAGCTTGTGACGAATTGACAGGAAACTAACCAGCACAAATGGATCACAAAAACTAAAGGGAGACAAGGAAGCAAGAGGCTGCTAGGCAGAAGAGAGATTCATTAGGAATGGGAGGGGTATAGAAGAATGAACATTTTTAAAAATTTCACAAATGTGTCTAAAATATTTAAAAAGCAACTTTTCAATGAAAAACAGACAAACAAGAAAAGGAAAGCAGAGGTGATTCCCTATGGGATGGAGACCTCCAGGTTAACGAAGTTAATGAAGACCTGCCCGTCTTTAAGTAGTTTTTTCTTTGAGCACCCCTAACACTCTTTCGGGAAAGAAGAAACTAGGCACGACAAAAGCTGAGAGACTCAAAAGTATTCATATCAAGTCATCTTTATGACATAAGATAAGCATGCCCACAAATGTTCTAACATTTCAATACGTCTCAATTCCCTGAGCAAGGTGTACCCCGCAACGCATCGGCCATCTTTCTTTCTTGAGCTAGGACCTTGGAGTGAGCATGCTCAGTAGTGTGCATCTCAAACTGAGCATGCTCAGGAATGTGCCCATAGCAAACCGTTTTTCCAAGAGGAGTTGTGTCAACTCCCAAAGTTTCCAATAATCCTTTGTTGGGAAGGAGACTGCTTTAGCAATGACTCCATTGCTCTCTTTCCTTGCTGGGGGCGGAGAGAGGGGAACTTCTCGCCATAACTTCTTGGATAAGCTTGGTTTGGCTTTGTCCTCAACAAGAGAAAAAACCTTCGGTTTCGTTATAAGTGCAGCATGCACAGCGCTCGCCCTGTGCAATCTTTTCTCCAGAAATAGCAAGTGGAAAGAGTAAAAGCATGTGACTTTTATCTCCTGGTATGTGCATTCAAAAATACCAGGAGCCCAGGAACAATTAATCAGATATTTCCTGGGGCAGCGGGGAAGAAGCTTGTGGAGGAGGCGGGTAAATATGGAAGAGGAGGGCGCTTTCACAATGTTCCCTTTTGATGTATTTTTGAACCCTGTGGATATGTTACCTATTCAAAAATTTTTATTAATTTTTTTAAAAAAATAACAGGTTAAACAAGTTTCTCCAGGCCATACCCAGTGGATTCCAGACCTTGAGCTGACACGCTCTGAGATAGGCCTCTGCCGATTTCTCCACTGCCCCATTCCTGCCCCTTGGATGCGCCATAGCAAGAGCAGTGTGCGCAGTAGAAGCTGGTGTCCATGGAGTGTGCGTCAGAACCACGCTGTGCTGTTGTTGCACACACCACCACTCCACTGTCATTCCCACTCCCTGGAGGAACCACATAGGCACAGAGGTGGGATGAAGCTGAATCTGGGTTGAGATAAAAGTCAGCTAGGCAGGGGATTGGGCTCGCTCAATGGCCTGTTAACATCCTAAGGCTGCTGTGGCAACACAGTACAAGTCGGGTTTTCCTCCAGAAATCTATTCTTTACTGTCTGGGACTGGAAGCATCAACAGAAGTGTACCCAGTCTTGGAAAGGTGGGGCCTCTCTTGCCTCCTCTGGTTCCCCATTGCTGCAGACCCCTCTGCCTGGTCCCTCATTGCCGCAGACCCCTCTGCCTGGTCCCTCATTGCCGCAGACCCCTCTGCCTGGTTTCTCATTGCTGCAGACCCCTCTGCCTGGGCCCCTCTGGCTTTTGGGCATTATTCTTGGGAGGAAACTCCATCTTCAGAGTGTTTTTGTGCATGTCTGGCTTCACATGATGTCTCTTCCCATAGGCATCAATACTGTTGGGTTCAGAGCCCACCCCGTTCTATCACGAGCTCTGTTTAACTCTATCTGCAATGACTTTGTCTCCAGAGAGGGTCACTAGCCTGGTTAATTTTTGTTGCTGTGATAAAAAAAAAAAAAAAAAAAAAAA
>JADRCD010219058.1:0-22281 GCA_019843815.1 Montemys delectorum
ACACACACACACACACACACACACACACACAAACATACACTAGTAATCCACTCAAAAAGTCTTACATGTAATTTAGCTAGAGGGATAAACCCGATTTCTGTTCTAGGAATGATGGCTGGATTTTCCTCAAGATTCAGAGGATAGGGAAAACAACATTTATTTCTAATCAGACCTATGTTGAAATGTTAATGACAGCTAAAAGTCAACCATTATATTGATGCACATTATGAAATGCTTGATTTCAGATGTCCTTCAAGAACCCAAAACTGAAGACATAGTAGCAGTGCAGAAAGCAAAAACCTTATACAGATCATGTATAAATGAGTGTAAGTGTTCTTTGTTTGTAATATATACGTACATATAGTGTTAACAAAATATGAATAGAATATGCATACCCTCACTTTGAATTTATTTTCATTGTCTCAAAAAGCTGCTATTGATAGCAGAGGCGGACAACCTCTATTTAAACTGTTACCAGACATATATGGGTGGCCAGTAGCATCGGATAACTGGGATCAAACATACGGTAAGGCAATTTCCTTCATTTTTTAAATTAATAATTTCCACTTTACAGTATTGCTAATGAACCACAGCTTCAGAAAAATATTTTTAACCTTCTGTTCCTTTAGGTACTTCTTGGACAGCTGAGAAATCCATTGCACAACTGAATTCTAAATATGGAAAAAAGGTCCTCATTAATTTTTTTGTTGGCACTGATGATAAGAATTCTACCCAGCATGTAATTCATGTAAGTATGTGTGTCAGGGAGCCAACACTATCTCTAACTTGTAATGAAATTTCCATGTACATTATTTTCATTGATATTTGAGTAATGCTAATTCTCCCTTTCAATGCATGAACTAAGGTTTAATAAATCCCTCCCTGGCTCTCAGCCTTAAGATTCCATGTTGAAAAGATTTTCTTAGCTATGTATTTAAGACATTCACCCTAGTCTGTTGTCTCTATTTAAGTTAGCTCCCCAGGATCGTCATTACTTTGAAAATAACCTCCAGTTGCTTTGTACGTTTTATGCTTTGGTTTACATAAAGCAATGTAGGTCTGGAAACCAAAAATTCCTCACTTATTTCAAATAAAAACCATAAAGGAGATTTTGAACACAGTTTTGGTTCTCACTAAAGATGACTTGTGCTTTTACTTTTAGGTAAGATAAAGAAAATACCGTCTTTTAATGACCCTTCCTGTAGTGATGTCCTGTTGCTCTTTCTATAGGTGTGTGAGTGTGTGTTTGTGTGTGTGTGTGTGTGTGTGTGTATGTGTGTGCATTTCCTCTGGGTTGTTTTGGACTCCTCAAAATCCATGGATTCCCACCTTTATCTATGCATGCCCTGGTTGACCATTGCATCCGTTCTAATGTATACAGAATAGGAAGCAGTCGTACAAGGGTATCAGCATGCCCATTTGTACTTAATGTCGGTGCCCAAAGTAGAGCACATACTACAGAGAACAGCAGAGAGTCTCTTCTCACATACCCAGCTAAACATAGCCTGCACCTGCGAAAAACCCTCTGAACACACACATGTTAGAGGGAGTCTTCTCCATAACTTTTTGATAGACAATCTCAAAATTTGTGGCAAGCTTTACAAGGGCAAATAGGTTGTAGGGTGACTGTAGTCTTCTATGTCTCCACCCCCATAGACCCAAATAAACATGGAAGAATACAACCTACTTCTAACAGTAAAAGTGTACACCAGTTAAGGGTGTGGCAAGCAAACATGGCCTGAAAGGGACCATATTAGAATATCCAGAAGTTGGGAAGTTTTGTAAATGTGTAATTTGGTAGTTCACTGGGCCAGGATCCTCCTCCTTATATTATCTGTTCTGAATTAAAAGTCATTCCCTGTTTACTTTTAATTCAAGTTTTCTTTGGTTTTATTCACATAACCATAATGAAATCCCCCAGAGAAATAAATAATACCCATGTAGTTATCAGTTACAAGTGATGTAGAAACCTTTTTCTTAGTTATTTACTTCATTTCTTCATGTTGCCCTTACAGACAGCATGGAGAACGGGCCTAGACTACTTTATCTAAATGTTTTATACTTGCTGAATAATTTGTTTTCCTTGATGTATATTTTTTTATAGTTTGACCAGCCGCGACTTGGCCTCCCTTCCAGAGACTACTATGAGTGTACTGGAATATATAAAGAGGTAAATAAAAGCACGGGGAGAAAAGGATTAGACACAGCTACAGAGTCATCTGTGCAGACATTTAATAATGAAAAGAGACAAATTTAAAACTTTTTACAATCTTTGCTGGGGAAAGAGCAAAATAAAACAGTGCTGAAGTTCTTTGGATAGAATGAACATTGTGACTCGACCATTAGAAACCAAACAAGAAAGTTTGGAATTCCTCATGTGAATTTTGATTCTTATTATTTAAGTCACATACTCTAGCTTTTAAAGTCACCGTAAAATGCTTCTATTCGTGTCTAAATTGGATCATTTAAAGAAAACAAAAAGCGTCCTATTAATCTTAGCACTGAGCACTGTCAGTAAGGACTAAAGATGAACAGGTCCAGTGACACGTACTCTTCTGGAACTTCCTGATTCTGCTTTCAGGCAACTATGCCGACAAGAATATCAGCTTCCATCCCAAAGCAGGCAGGACAAGGACTCACATCATACATAGCTGCTCTTGACCTGGATAACATTTCCCCATCTCCCCAGCTTTCCCGCCTTAGGCTGATATGACAGTGCTCTTGCTTACTGACAGAAGGAGCTCCACCAGACGAAAAGGAACTGTTGAGAGTGATGTGATATCAGAGGAAAGGTGTTTGTCCTAGAGTTGTTTTTCTCATAATTCTTTTAAAACAGAAGGAATTCATGATCCTAACGAGTAACATTTTGATAGTATGACTGGAGTCATCGCTTAGCTGAAATTATTAGCTAAAAAAATGGCCGTGTCTTGCATTTATATTATGTTTAAATAACATAAAATAAGCTATCGGTTGGCGTAGATACACAATACAGAAATTAAGAAACGTACCTACATGATAATACTAATGGTCACCATTAATAGTACAGATAATTGAGAGGATGTAGGATATCTGAGTGTTCTAGTGGCTGTGCAAGCTGCAGCTGTTGGCTTTAAGAAGTGTCCAGCTGCTTCCTGTTGAGTAAAAAATGAGAGAGGAAAGTCCAATCATATCTTAATGTTCAGCTCAAGAGCTATTCATATTTACAATTTCACTCTTATAAACTGTCATTTCTCCCTCGGTCCTTAGATAGCATTTATTACTTTGACATTTCTGTTCTCAATCTGTACCTAGTAGTCAAGGTGGTGACATCTCTTCCCTTTTCCCTTTGATAAGATTTTTATTAAGAAGAGAGTGTATTTTGTGAAATGTTTTTCAGTGTTAGTTACAATGTCAAACACATGACAAACTGGCCATTTGGGGTTTGCATCTAATACAGATGTAATTTTACTTAAGATGCAAGGTTGTTTCTTTTTTAATTTGAAATTTCAAATTGTCCATTCCCTTAGAAAATTGGACCCTTCACTTGATCACACAAATTTCTTGCTAGGTCTGTAGAATTAGAAACTGAAGTTTGCATTTACAAATGCCTGTGCAGCCAGAGCTGTTCTAGTCACTCCATGGAGAGAGAACATAATTTTCCACATCTTTGTAGCCATCATCTAGACTCTAGATCCTAGAGGATTGATTGATTTACATTGACTTTCTTGTCTCTATAGGCATGAAAGTTTGTATTGGACTGGGTTCTGTCTAAGCCACAATAACAAAAACACTCAAAATTATAGTACATGAGGCAAGAGACAATACATTTCTGTCTCCCTTTCCAAGCTCAAAGCAGGCAGTCCAAGAGAGATAGGATACATGGGGCTTCCTGGGGTCTCAGCTGCCTTTAATTCTCTTGTCCTAGTCTGAGCCTTTTCTGGAATTCACATTAGTCTGCAAGGTCAGAATTGGCTTTGTTGTACAGTACTCGTGTATTATGTCAAAGGGAACTAGGAAAAAAGAAAAGTGATGGACCATTTCCTCTAATTTTTTAATTAATGGGTTTTGATATTTTTTTTGTTAACTTTATTTATTTTTTTATTTCCTTTTTCTTTTTCCCAATGAAGGAGCTAGAGAAAGGACCCAAAGAGCTGAAGGGGTTTGCAGCCCCATAGGAGGTTTTGATATTTTTTAAGAAGGGGTTTACTGTACGGCCCAGGCTGTCATGTTGTTGTCATTGAATAAAGAAGGTTAGAAAATGACATCTGACTTTTCTCCTGTTTTTTATTCTATTGTAAATTGGATTGTTTTGTTCATTTCTAAGTCAGACAATTTAATGTTTGTTTGTCTAAATGCTCTTGATTTTGTGTATTGGTTTCTTTTACTCTGTTCAGTTCTAACACTGGTTTTGATGACAATTTTAGTATTTTTCTATGCATGAGAACATTCGTTGGCAAACAGACCACCTCACTGCTTCCTTTTTTTTTTTTTTTTTTTTTTTTGGTTTTTTGGGACAGGGTTTCTCTGAGTAGCCCTGGCTGTCCTGGAACTCACTCTGTAGACCAGGCTGGCCTCGAACACAGAAATCCACCTGTCTCTGCCTCCCAAGGGCTAGGATTAAAGGCGTGTGCCACCACCACCCGGCTCATGTCTTTTTTTCTGATCTCACAGGGAAAACATGGCCTTTATTGTGCTGAAGTATGTTCCTTTGGAATTTATGCTTTTGAAAAAATATTTTTAATTATATTGAATTTTCCTATCACTGGAGATGATCATATAGTTTTTTACTTCATTTTGTTATTATAGTGTTTAACATTTATTGATCAATTATTACTGAATGATTTTTGTATACTTTCTCCAGACATAAATCCATCCTAATCTTAACCCTGGTCTTTTTACTGTTTTGTCAAAACCTTATCAGTATTTTGCTGAGGATTTTACTCTGGTCATCGTCATGGATATTTGCACAGTGTTTTCTTTTATCTTAGTAGTGCTTTTTGTTGGCTTTAGATTCAGAGTTACAGGGTCAAAAATTTCTTTGTAACTTTTCCACTCTTTTCAGTTTTATAGAACTGAACCTGATTCTCCTTTAAATGCTTAGTAATATAGCTGCAAATATAGCTTAGTAAAATGATAGCAGTGAAGCGATCAAAAGCAACATAGTTCAGCTTCCTTCTTTTCTTGAGCATTCTAAAATTTCAGATAGATCTATTATGGACAGAAAATTTGGCTTTCATCAGATGGGTTTTAACCATTTTCTCTCTGGAACTGGAGGGGAGTTACAGACTCCAGTGGACAGTGACAAGAGAAAAGGAGATTGATTGAGTCAGGCTCATTTGGTCCTTGGTAAAGACAATGCACTAACGTGGTATAGGCTGAAGTACATCTAACGTGAATAGATATGCAAAATGAACAGAAATGCAGAATTTTTCACTAGTGCACACACTTTCATGAAATATATATATATATATATATATATGAAATTATTTCCAAGATGACTTAATTGCTCTTGATCTACATGTTTGTTGTTTGTTTTTTGTTTTTTTTGTTTTTTTTTTTTTTTTTTTTGTCATTTAGTGGTCATGGTAGCCTGTGTGTAGCATTTCCAAGTACCATGGGGTCAGTTCAGCCATGAATGTTGTAACTGTTTTCTTCATTAGCTTTTTGATAATGAGGGTATATGTTGAGTCTCTAGAAATTGCCTATAAGTGAACTCAGAAAGGAGCCCATGTGTACCATGTCTACTTTTAAGGACAACATCTCAAAATCAGTTTAGTGAGGAGTCTCTTAGGATAGATCTCTCTTTTAGCAGCAGAATTTATGGCTACTCTGATTATTTGAGGAGATCTGTTAATGATACAGTGTTCTCTAACAGGCAGAAGTAATGAGATGCAAAACAAAAGTATAAATATCTATTCTGAGAAAATGCTGTGAAGGGTAGCGTTGCCCATAAAAGATAATCATACCCAGTCTTGGAATGTCAGCCAACCATTTCACATGAAAAAATCCTTTTTATAAAAAGAAATAATCTTAATTTTCTTCAAAACAAAAGACCCTCCTCAAGAAAAGCTTCTGAGGTATTTCCTGGGGGTGAATTAAAATTCATTTCAAGGCTTCCTTTTCTCTAACGTCTTACTTACAAGGCTAATTACCTTGGCATCTTTTGTTAATCAATTTGCAAATATTTAGCTATAATTGTAGATATTCTTGTGTTGTGTACTGATGTCTGTCTGACAAGACAGAATAGGATAAGGCACTTGTTCCCATACCTGCTCTGTATATGCCAATGACAGGCCTTTGGAGAGTCAGTCCTCACGTACCACTCTTTAAGAAAAGCCATAATGGTTATCTTACTTTATCGTTTATCCATCAACAAAATACTTGGTTGAACCAAGTACTCATGAAATAATTAATTTAAATAAAATGGGGAAACTCCTGAGTGAGAAGTTGAGTGTGATGGGATAAAAATTAGAGATTAGGATTAATGAATTCAAATGATGCAAGGCATGGTTACAGAGAGGAAAACAAAAATTGTAAATTAATTTAGAACTCTTCTGAAACTGGTAGGCTTATGAAACATGGAGGTATGTTAGGGATAAGGATAAAGTGCTTGGAACAGGGTCACAGTAGATCAAAGCCAGAAAGAGATGACCCAAGGCCTGTGTGTCTAAATCAGAGAAAAAGAACAACCCCCTTCCCCAATTCACTCAATTCCAGGAAAGAGCACAAGCTGAGATTTGTAGTCATAAAGATGAGCAAGCTCAAACAAACTGAGATTAAACATAGAGGGGATTTTACTTGCTTGCTCACCCAAAGTGCAAATTAATAAAATCTGCCATGGTCTGGAGATATTCTAATCAAGTGGAAATGAGGAGGAGAACCTTCTTAATAATACTTCAATATAACTTCAGTATTTTTATTTTAAAAAAAATATTCATTGACTTCATGTCAATGTAACCACTCTTCTAGGTGATGAGAAATCAGAGACACGAGCATTTGTGCTGTCATTGAGCTCAGATAGTGCAGGAACAGAAGAGACAAGAGAGAAAGGGGAAATAGTGGAGGGGACAAAATGTAAATTGAGGAACCAATAAAGGATACCAATAAAATGGTGATGTAATGAGTGGGTGAGCAGGCGAGCCATTCAGATTCCATTCTAGTTGGCTTTTTAAAAGATCTCTCTGGCTGCAGTTTGTAGACTGTACTGTAATGTAGAACTCAGAGGAGGTCATTTGGTCATTTATGTGAAAGAGGATGGTAGACTCTAATGAGGGCAAGTGAATCTAGGATAATTTGCAAGATGGTCCATTTTTTTTTATGCCTGAAATGTGTACTTTAAGCTTCTTGGCTAGAACATAAGGCCTATGTAGTTTCTCTGTTTACTGGTGCTGACATATATATGGTACAAGGAGAACTATTGACCTCATTTTTTTCTTTCTGGAATTCAAGAAAGAGAGGGTTTACTCAGTCCTGGCATATGCATTTAACAAAACATAAAGGGCCATTTTATTTTTAACTTAGTAAATTAGACAAAAGAATTTTTAGAGCTTGAAAGCAGTTTGTGAAAAATCTGGTTCTCGGTATATACAGTAAAACATTGAAAATCTTGTGTAAACTTCCAGGTTCTTTTTGATAACCCAACAACCTCAGTCCCCTCCATGAGTCAAGGTGAGTCTCCTCAGGCCTTGTGTTCCTATCATAGAGTTGTTCTTAGGTTCAGCTATGTCCAACCTCTGGTGTCTAGGAATAGGTGTGTAATTCTATATCCACAATCCCTCTGTAGAAAGCAAGCCTCTGTATGTTGTGTAATGGAAAGTTTCTGAGCCCTTTAGACGGGAAACTTCTTTCCTGTTTCATGTCACACCTTTGTGATTTGGTACACTTTGTAGAGTCTACCAGTAAACTTCTTGCATAAGACACAATATTTCTCAGCATTAATAACTAGAACACAGTTATATGACTCCTCATTTGTAGATTTTCTTCTAAGGAAGGAAAATACAGACAACTGATAAGAGCTGAGTGTCACAAACAGAATATCTGAGTATGAAACTCCTGATCTTCAGAGGTTACTGCCAGAGTACCCAGTTGTCAGTCTTATCTGATTGGAAAGCTTTCTTCTCTTTCCTGGATCTGGTGGTCATTCATTAACAATGACTTTAAAGTCTGAGGGACCGCAGTAAAATGGTCTTGCTCTGTTCCTCTTTAGCAATTCAGCTTTTCTGCAGGTGTGGAGGAATCTCCTTTTCTAAAGAGCTAGTTTATAAACACTATCATTTGCTGTTATAGTATGGAAAGTGTTCTAACCAAAGCAATAATCCATGATACTAGGATTAGTAAATACTTTTGCTAAAGTGTGGTTTAAAACTCCACAAAATTACTGCTATATAGAGTTTATGCTGGCTCTTAAAAGCAATTATCCCTTTAAAAATACATTTGTCAGTGCTAGGTTTTATAATCTGTTTTTTTAACAGACAGCTACTAGATGTTTTTGGATTCCTTTCCACTGAAAGGATCCTTGATTTACTGTCTCTTCAAAGCACAACCATTAAACATGAGAGCTAATTCTTTTTCTTTTCTTTTCTTTTCTTTTCTTTTCTTTTCTTTTCGTTTTGTTTTGTTTTGGGGGTTTTGTTGTTGTTGTTGTTTTCTCAAGACAGGGGTTTCTCTGTGTAGCCCTGGCTGTCCTGGAACTCATTCTGTAGAGCAGGCTGGCCTCAAACTCATAGATCTGACTGCCTCTGCCTCCCAAGTGCTGGGATTAGAAGTGTGTGCCACCACTGCCCATCGAGAACTCATTCTTATCCCTGCCCTGACAATTGAGTCTTCTTTAAGACACAAGAAAATAAAGCTAAATTTTACTTTCAAAGATACCTCAGTTTCTCTAAATCGTATACTTGGGGTCATTTGGCATTTTACAGGTTTAAAAATAAGAAAAACATAAAGCCTTAAGTTAGAATCTTGCCACAGTGGGTTTGAATTTTGACAACCCCTAAAAGAATTTGGAGAGAAAAGATACTACAATATGTGTTTTAATAAGAAGTGATTGCCAGTCTGGAACTCATCCATCACAGCTCTGTATTCTATTCAAGTGTCCCAGGAGCTAGCAATGTGAGCTTTCACCAGTTCAGCAGGACTAAATGGTCAGATAGCCCATGATGTTATCCACCAAGGTTCAACACTCACATTTGTAAAGAATAAGAACCAGATTGCAGAATCAACAAAGTACATAGAGGTATTCTTCTTGTGTTCTCACATCATTAACAAAAACATGTCTCAGATAGCAAAGAGAAATCTGAAACCACTGATATTAGAGAATTCAAAATACCATCTCTTTCCTAGCCAGTAGTAATTCCCTGATGAAAGCAGGTAGATTTATATGCTCTGAAGTATAATTAATTCAAAACATTACATTCTTCGTGTAAAAAAAGGATTGATTTATTTGTCTTGTATACAGGGTTCTGCCTGCATGTGTGCTTGCATGCAGGTCAGAAGAGGGCACCAGATCTCATTGTAGGTAGTCATGAGCTACCATGTGGTTGCTGGGAATTGAACTCAGGACCTCTGAAGTAGCTGCCCGCGCTCTTTCTCTCTGAGCCGTGTCTCTAGCCCGACACTGCATTCTCATACTTTGGACTCTCTGGTCCACTGAGGACTGAGTCCAGGCATATTTGTTTACTTAAAGTGAAACAAAACTCTGACCAGCTATAAACAGGAACAGACTTAATTTGGCAATAACCTATAGGAAATTATCTTTTCATTTCTAATACCTCAGTGATTGGATTTCTAAATGCAAACTCACCCTCATACTTTATCCTATTAAAAAATATAGACAGAAGCATGACCTAGGTGACTGTAACATTACAGTATATCCCTCAAGAGAAAAAGCACCCATATCCAGGGAACTTCGTCTACTTAGCATTTAATGAGGAGCACAGGTACGTTGAATTTTTAAGATTCACAGTAATTACATATTTTGTTTAAGATTCTTGCTTGATTGCATATTTTCATATATATATATATATATATATATATATATATATATATATATATTTTTTTTTATACAGGGTTTCTCTGTGTAGCCCTGGCTGTCCTGGAACTCACTCTGTAGACCAGGCTGGTCTGGAACTCAGAAATCTGCCTGCCTCTGCCTCCCAGGTGCTGGGATTAAAGGCGTGTGCCACCACCGCCCAGCATTAAGGTGTTAAGCCTTACAGATAAGAAGACCCATTTGAATTTTTTTTATGTTTGATGGTGAACACCTATAAATACATGTACCTTTAAATTAAAATTGAATATAAGGGTGCTCATTGTGCTTGTAATCCTTTAATAGGGATACAAGATTCTTCTGAAACTGAAAGTGGTACACCCTTTTAGCACACATTATAGCCTTCATTTGTTTTTTTGTTTGTTTTTGTTTTTGTTTTTTATTAGATATTTTCTTTATTTACATTTCAAATGATATCTCCTTTCCTGGTTTCCCCTCTAAAAAAAAAAAACAAGAAACAAACAAACAAAAAAAAAAAACCCTGCACCCTCCCCCTGCGCACCAACCTACCCTCTCCCTCTTCCTAGCCCTGGCATTCCCCTACACTGGGGCATAGAACCTTCACAGGACCAAGGACCTCTCCTCCCATTGATGACTGACTAGTCCATCCTCTGCGACATATGCAGCTGGAGCCATGAGTCCCACCATGCGTACTCTTTGGTTGGTGGTTTAGTCCCTAGGAGCTCTGAGGGTACTGGTCAGTTCATACTGTTATTCCTTCTATGGGACTACGAACCCCTTCAGCTCCTTGGGTCCTATCTCTAGCTCCTTCATTGGAGATCCTGTACTCAGTCCAATGGATGGCTGTGAGCCTCTACAGAGGCTCATTAGTCAGGTACTACAGAGTCTCTCAGGAGGCAGCTATATCAGGCTTCTGTCAGCCAGCATTTGCTGGCATCCACAATAGTGTCTGGGTTTGATGACTGAATATGGGAAGAATTTCCAAGTGGAGCAGTCTCTGGATTGTCCTTCTTTCAGTCTCTGCTCCATAGTTTGTCTCTGAAACTCCTTCCATGGGTATTTTGTTCCCCCTTCTAAGAAGGAATGAAGTAGCCACACTTTGGTCTACATTCTTCTTGAGTTTCTTGTGGTTTGTGGATTGTATTTTGGGTATTCTGCGCTTCTGGGCTAATATCCACTTATCAGAGAGTGCACACCATGTGTGTTCTTTTGTGATTGGGTTACCTCACTCAGGATGATATTCTCCAGATCCTTCATTTGTATTTATCCAAAAACCAAGTCTTAGAGGCATCGAAGACTCATTCACTTACCCTGAAGTTATGTGGCACAGTTTCTCTGATGACAGTCAGTCACTTGTCTTCCTCAGACTAAAGTTCCTGCTTGAAACTTGAATTAGGGTAAATTTTAAAGAGATATAAGAAGATCACACTTTATTTTAGTTGCATATGTATAATGATGGCTAATAAGTAGCAGACTTATTAGCTGAATTGAGATTGAATTCTCCTGGTCTTGACATTACTGAATTCAATTAAGGCATTTGTATAATCAAAAAAAAGATTGGTAATGCAAATAATGTATACCTCCTGCTTATAAATTAAATTGTATCTGAAGATAAGATATAAACATTGAGATTATGGAAGAAAGATGGTGCCTGAATCTATGGTATCTTATAGTAAAATGTCACAGTAATGGGGGTATGATGGAAAAAAATTACAGTTTTTTGTTTGTTGGATTAAATCCTGAGAGCAGTTTCAAAAAAAAAAAAAATGTAACTTTGCCCAAGATGAATCTGTGAAGATGTCCTGATCGTATTCTATGAATTTTCATTGTCTTTTCATAAATAGTTGAAAAAATACTTTCACATATGTATGAGCAAAGCCAACCTGAAGAAAAAGTTTAGAAAAGAAAAAGAGGAAATATGTGTATCTATTTAACAAGTGCATTATAACTGTATTTTTGTGAAGGTAAATTAAAATTTTTGAAAATAACATAACCTCCATATTCAAGTGACCATAAATTAAAAACATTTAAAGTAATATTTTATTGCTGTGTCTCAGCTATAATTATAAAAAAAGAATTTTGTACAGGCCATTTCTTTTAACACTTAGAAAATATTTCCATTTGATTGTTCTTTTTCTTCTACCAAAATTAATATTGTAAAAACCTGCATGTGTTCCCCAGCAACATGTTATTTCTTTCTTTCAGGCTTGCACAGCATATGTGGATTTTATGATTTCTGTGGCCAGACTGATTCGTCAGGAGCAAGGATTGCCTATTGATGAAAACCAGCTCTCTTTGGAAATGAATAGAGTTATGGACTTGGAAAAAGAAATTGCCAATGTAAAACATATTTTTTTTCTGGGATACTGAATAATGTCAACCACTTTCTGCTTCATTCCCTCCTCTCTATGTTATTTTAAAAATAAAACGGTAGCTCTTTAACCCAGTGACAAATAGGCATAGGCTAGTAATGGATCATTAACTTCTGGGGAACCTTTGAAACTATAGAATTCTCTGAAATCCAAAAGACACACCAGGGTTGACAAATAGTAAAAAAAAAAGCTGTGCTGTACAACAGTTGTATCAAAATCTTTCACTGGGACTGTGAGATGTCTTCATGATGCAGGAAGACACATGCAAACACAGGGCGGTTTTTCTCAACAATTTTACTTTATGTTAACTTGAAATACAATGTGTCTGCCAAGATCATCTCTGTCCTGCTAGAGACTTGGTCAGAGGTCAAAGGGATGCCACTGATTTCAGATTCTGAAACTGCTGAAGTCAAGAAAACAGAGAGATCTAAACAACAGAGCCAAGGGTATTTCTACATTTCTCCTGGTCCTAGGCAAGCCCTTGGAAACTGAACTGGCACTCAGTTCTCTGAATCTTCCACACAGGCATGAGCAAGTGAACTCTGGCTCCCATCAACATTCAGGGTTGTATTGAACCTGGCCTCAGAGTTCCTTAACAGTGTAAGCAGAACTCTGTTCTCTTATGCCCCCATCTGCTTACCACTGCCATTTGGCTTCTGCAGAATACTAAAGACTAAAGGTCATGGAGAGTGATTTTAGATTTGCTGGGGCTATATAAAACCAAACCCTCCTCCCAACCAGAGTCAGCCTGCTTGGAGGAGCAACTCTGTGGAGGACATCTGATAGATTACTTATCACTCTCAGAGGAAAACTGAGTTGCTAGAGAACAATTTCTTGTCCTGAGAATTTATCATTCCTATGTTCTCAGACCATGTCCCCCTTGGTCAGCCTTGGCTCTACAGTGGTCACTCTATATGGCCTAGGACATACTTGCCATTGTGTTAGGCTTCCTCCTGCCTTGGGCTCTGAGGGTGGCTTAGGGTCAATGTTATCTTTGTATCAGTAGTATGTATGTAGCAGTGTGCAACTTGTCTTGTATGAAGAAGATATTCAATATTGACTGTCTTCATCAATGAGTAGATAAATTAACACAAAGGGAACATTGAAGGTCTTCTCACCCAGTACTCCTTTTATACTGTCCTCTTTGTGTCTCCATGCTTAAAATTGCTTTTATTCTTCTCAAGCACTAAGTTAGGAGTTTCAGTCATAATTTTATCTTTCAGACTCAGTGAACAAAATGAACTTGGATGCAACTGAGTATATGTCATTAGTCAGAAGGAAGGGTGGTCACAAAAGTAAGGTGGCCATTTTCCTCGGCCAACTTGCAACCTATCTGCTGTAGACTAAAAATTTGCTGTGCCAACTGCCATAAATTATTGCAAATCCTTTCGCATTTTCCACCCCCTTGGTTAATTTTAACTAGGATACTCAATTACAAAGTGAGGGCAGGAGCCAGTATTTGAGAGGCAAACTGGAGATGGCTATATTTAAAAAAATTATGGTCTGAAACAGCTGCAGAGCCAATTGAACTGATCATTAGCCACAAATGTTACTTAGGTAATTGGTACAGTTATCAAGATGTTAATAGATTTTTGAAGAATTTTAAGCTTGATGATTTGGTTAAATTTTAATTATTATGGAATATGCATAAAATGGTAAATTTGAACCCAAGTCAAATTATCTCATTCCTACCCTATACTTTATTTTCTACCATACATGATAATTTTTTTTCTAAAACCACAATCAAACATTAAATCTGTAGGCTACAACTAAACCAGAAGACCGAAATGACCCAATGCTGCTTTATAACAAAATGACATTGGCCAAGCTCCAGAATAACTTTTCTCTGGAGATCAATGGGAAGGTAAGTAGAAAGTTTTCAAGTTTCATGTGCCCTTTTCCTATACCCTTCCCTGATACTACAACTTTACGTTTATTTATTAAAATAAATTAATTTCAAAGTAAATGTTAATGACATTCATCATTTCACATCATGAGAAGTCTTGAGGCAGAGAAATCTTTGAAATTGATATTCTCTATTTAAGTAGGATGAGTTTCAAAGGCAAAATTTCTTTTAAGGGAAATTATAAGATTGTAGATACTGTAGCAGAAAAGGGTTTGAAGAAGGCACATTTAGAGGCCTTTAAGTTGTCATTCTGTGTGAATTGTCAAGCAAGTAGATATTAAATTTCTTTTAAATTCTTGAAACAGGCTATTCATAGAACTTTCTATATTCTCATTCAGGCCAGCTATGGAAGTATTCAGAATAAAAATTAGAAACAGAATCAGGAAGAAGAAAATATGTTTCAGAATCTACTGAAGAACAGAACTTGCTTATTTTTGTTTAGCTAGTTTCCAACACCCTGCTTCGTGCTTTGGAAGAGGGGACATGTAGTAGTAACAATAGCAATAGCAATAGTCCTTGGTGGTACACGTGCTTGTGACATGAAGCCATGTTTATAGAAATACATCCAATCTCCCACAGTCAACATTCTCTTTGTACTAATTCTGTAATACTGAACTGATTCTGGTCAGTTTTTTTCATGAGCTAGTCATTTCTTATATACATTTACTGATATAAGCATGTTTTGAAAGACTGGTCCATAGCAGCAAAGGAAAGCACATATTTTGGCCTAGTACTTCCTACACAGTAACAGACCTCTGTGTACATAGGTGAGAATCCAAGACTCTTACGCACTTAGACACTCAATTCCCATATAAGGTATAATAGGCAAGATGCCATCAGTTAGGCATTCTCAACTTAGCTATTGTAGTTTAAAACTCCTGGGCTTCTTTATAGAGCCAAGGTGAATAGCTCACAGCATGTTTCTCAGTCTGGCTCCTCAGCATCTCTGCTGTAGCAATGTTCAGCTTGAAGCAGGAACTCTGCTCAGGTTCATATCTGTGTTTGAAATGATTTTTTTTAATTAATATCCACTGTTAAAAAAAGTTTACATATACTTGCATTTTCATAGACCAATGAAGTTTTATTTTTAAGATTACATTTTTCTTCTTTTTAAAAAATATTTCTTAAAGAAGAGATGACAGTGAGCCTAACTTCTAATTGTGTACTCCGTATGCACAACAGATACGTTTTTGTTCTTAGAAGCAGTTGGTCTAATTCTACTAACTAAATAATCATGTTGCAGAGCTAATAGTTATTCTCAAGATGATTGAAACAATTGACAAAAAAACTCCAATTACCAACTAATTATTTATATTAAGCATTTTATGATGCAGTGGATGCCCTGTAGTGTGTGAACTTACAACCGTACTTTTTTGGAACCAAGAAGAAAGCCATAATTACTAAATGTTGTATGCCTGCTTTTCCCCCCAGCCATTCAGCTGGTCAAATTTCACAAATGAAATCATGTCAACTGTGAATATTAATATTCAAAATGAGGAAGAAGTGGTTGTCTATGCTCCAGAATATTTAACCAAACTTAAGCCTATTCTTACCCAATATTCTCCCAGGTAGGTATGTCAGGGTGCCCGTGTCTTCAAACTTGCATTTCATATGAGTCTTTGGAAGCCTGGCAGCCTCATCTTTTCTGTTGCTGGGTGGTGGGTTTTTTTTATACAGAGATCTTCAAAATTTAATGTCCTGGAGGTTCATAATGGATCTTGTAAGCAGCCTCAGCCGAAGCTACAAGGAGTCCAGAAGTGCTTTCCGCAAGGTGAAGACAAAAATCTCTCTTTTCTTAAGACTTAAAGCATAAAGAGATACATGGTTATCAATGCTTGCCGTGTAATGGCTAGGATGTGCTGATCTTTCCCAAGAGACAAAATGCCCAGGCTTGGTTAGTTTGCACTTGGGTAGGAGGAGGTCATCCTATGCTGGCCTGTTATGACATCATGAGTAGTAGCCATGTAAGGAGTGACCCATAGTTGGATAAATGAATACATTGTTTTATTGCTGCCAGTGTGTTTGAATCCATCATAGAAAATCAATGGACTTGATTTTCAGGTGCACGTGGCACACTGGGGCTTAAATGAAGATAGACTTCTTTGTGATTGTGTTTCGAAGGGAAGGTAGAACATCAAAGCCTTTTCTTAGGCTGTTTATAAGTTATCTATGCAATCAGTTTAGTCTGGGTAGAAAGAAAGGGGTCAGTAGGAACTCAAGAAGGAAAACCCTAATATCCTAGTTGGTGCTCTGGCAAAGCATAGCTGCTTGAAAGTTCCAGTTTCTTCACTAAAATCAACAAATTTTGATACAGATCTGGGATGTGGCTCAATTGTGAGCATGCCTGAGCATCACTTTTCAAAATGCTAATGGGCAAACAAACTAGTGAAGGTGGTCTCACACACCTCTAATGCCAGCACCTGAGAGGTGGAGTGGGTCTGACAGCCAGCATCATTCTCAGCGACATCAAGAATTTGAGGGTTGTCTGGGCTACTCGAGACTGTCTTAAATAAATAACTAAAGACTGCAAAAGAACAACAACAACAAAAATGCTGTTCAGTAAATTGCCATTGCCTAAGCCAATCCCCTTATTGATATTAAGATGTATATAGACACAGTTTTCCTAAAGTACCTGAACTTCACTTAAGCCATTAAGAGGAGAAATGTGTTTTCTTGTGTATAAGCTTTCCTTTCTGTTCCTTTATTGAACATTTCTTCATGTTTGTATAGTAGGTACCATGTGGTATTTTCTCTCCCAAAGCTTTTCTGGAGGTTATTAACTTGTAATAGCTAAAAGTTCTATTGGGACAAGCCTCTGAAAAGATACCTTGTTTGCCGAAGCCCATTTTTTAAAGTAAACAATCCAGTCAGATTACATTTTTATTGTGGCTCAGGGACAACTACTCTGTGAAGAGAAGCAATGGGTATCCCAGGGACTTCAGCCAGACATAAAGACGAGCATCTTGCAGGCTGCATGTTCTTACTGTTCACCAGCCCTGACTCCTGGTCACATGCCATTTGCCTTTTCTATTTTATAGGCCCTTTACGGGACTACATCAGAAACTGCAACGTGGAGACGATGTGCTAACTATGTCAATGGGAACATGGAGAATGCTGTGGGGAGGCTTTATGTGGAAGCAGCTTTTGCTGGAGAGAGCAAGCACGTGGTAATGCTTCAGCACAGCACATCAGCATCTAAATAGCACCCTGGCAGTTCATATGGTTGATCAGCAGTTATAATTCACATTTTCGCTTAATTTTTATTAATTAAGCAAAGAAGCTGTGGATCATAATGTACCATTGTTCTCAACAGACTTTTCAATTTGTACTTCTTAAAGGTCTAGTTGTGTCTCTACCTTCTCTGTAGAAGTCTAGCTATGTTTCTGCCTTCATATTGTTTGATTGAAAGTACTGTTCTGTTTCTTAGAAGCAGTGACTTTCATGTACACTGTCATGTATTAGACTTTTGTATTTTTTATCTTTTTATTGTATATTTTCATTATTACATTTCAAATGCTATCCTCTTTCCAGGTTTCCCTCCCTCCTTCCTGGAAACACCATATCCCATCCTCCCTCCCTCTGCATCTATGAGGGTGTTCCTCCACCCACCCACCCACTCCCACCTCCCTGCCCTCGATTCCCCTACACTGGGGCATCTATTGAGCCTTCGTAGGACCAAGGACCTCTCCTTCCATTGGTGCATGACAAGGTCATCCTCTACTACATATGCAGCTGGAGCCATGTGTATACTCCTCTGTTATTGGCTTAGTACCCAGGAGTTCTAGGGGATCTGGTTGGTTGATATTGTTTTTCTTCCCATGGGGTTGCAAACCCCTTCAACTTCTTCAGTCCATTTTCTCAGTTCTCTATTAGGGACCCTGTGCTAAGTCCAATGGTTGGCTGCTAACATCTGCCTCTGTATTTGTAAGGCTCTCTCAGGGCCTCTCAGGAGGCACCCATATCAGGCTCATTTCAGCATGCACTTCTTGGCATCCACAATAATGTCTGGGTTTGGTAACTGTATATGGGATGAATCCCCAGGTAGAGTAGTCTCTAGATAGTCTTTCCTTTAGTCTCTGCTCTACACTTCATCTCCATATTTGTTCCTGCAATCAGTAGCCTTCCTCTACTCAAAGGCTAAACAGGCTGAGAAAGAAATTAGGGAAATGACACTCTTCACAATAGCCACAAATAATATTACATACCTTGGTGAGACTCTAATGAAGCAAGTGAAAGATCTATATGATAAGAACTTCAATCTCTGAAGAAAGAAATCAAAAAAGATCTCAGAAGGTGTATTAGACTTATAAAGTTATCTGTTTCCCAACTGATCATTTCCTTAAATACAAAAAAGTAAGGCACATTTTATTTGAAATACTAGATTGGTATCCTATTTTCTAATTGCTACTGAAATTAAGGCAATGCAGTGTAATGGCATAGTAAAAGAACTTATTGAAATGCTACTTCTTGCTTAATTGAACCAATGGTGACATTGAGAACTAATATCCTATTCTTCTAAAAGGAAAGCAAGAACTAGGACATTCTGAAGATGATTTTAGCTTTGTGCATGTAATAAAGTCTATTTAATTCACAAATTTTGATAATAGCAGTATTTCTTTAAAATATAATGACCCTATATGCTCATTTACATCCATTTTGGGGGAGGTTAGAATTCATCTGTAAATTTACATTTCTTAGCATACAGTTGCACCTATAAGGACAGCATGTAGCTTTGTTTTAAAAACTAGTGAAGAGTGAACTCGTGGACTATAGTTCTATATTAGACTATTAATAAGCTAATATCCTTTTGTTTCGAGGTTGAAGATTTGATTGCACAAATCCGGGAAGTTTTTATTCAGACTTTAGATGACCTCACTTGGATGGATGCTGAGACAAAAAAGAAAGCTGAAGAGAAGGTAAAGACCAGTCAGAGCCATCGAAGCAAATCAATCTATAGGCAAAGGTCAACTTCAAAAATATATAGGAAAAAAAATATAATCAAACATTGCCTAAAAGCTCAGTTGGTAAATGTTTGCCTTGTAAGCATGACCTGAGTTTAATCTTTAAAACTCATGCTGAAAAAAAAAAAAAAACTAAAAACAAAACAAACAAAGACAAGTAAGCATGGTGGGAAGGTCTGAGTTCAAGTGCTGCTAGGGTAGAGGTGAGTGTATCCTTGAAGCGTTAAGTAGAAATAAATAATGGAACAATTAAAATAAATACATTTAAAATAACAGCATAGAATTAATAATATACAGTGGATGAATACGAGGTAGATCACAAAGAAACCTGCTTCCCCCTCACGCAGTTCATGTTATTCATTTAACCTGAGAGGAGTGGCAGTGACTTTGGGAAACATGGGAAACATAAAAACTGAAGGAACCAATATTCAGGAGTGTGTTACCACGAAGCTCATGGAGCCCTTATCTGTTTTCTCAGCTGAATCAGTGAAGTGGAAAGATAATTATGTCCTCCAAGATTGGGAGCACTAAATGTTACGCGTTCTATAACATTGAAAAGTCTGGAGAGAAAAAAAAATTCATAAAATAATATTATACATGGAGCAATGGAGCAAATGGGAAAGCTGCAGCCTGGAAGGATGGACAGGGTTAGGAGATAAATTTCAAGCCTATTTTTAATTTTTTAGTTTTGATTTAGCTAAAGCAAAGAGCCATTGCAAAGAACACTGGTTGAGGCTGTCAGGTGCTCCATTTGTAAATAGCACGTCAGGTTGTTTAATTGCTGGTTGTGGGCATATGATGTTTGTATTTGAAGGCTGTGGTTATGGAGATAATTGTGTCTCTGTTTTCAATGTTGTAATTTTCACAGGCCTTGGCAATTAAAGAAAGGATTGGCTATCCCGATGACATCATTTCCAATGAGAACAAACTAAATAATGAGTATCTTGAGGTAAGTCTCTGCAGTGAGGTGTGGAGCTGGTGGCAAGGTCACTGCACCCTGGAAAGGCCAGACACTGTATAAAATAGCCTAAAACCACAGCTTCCACTAATGCCTAATACCTTCAACACTGATTCCCAAGCTATGCTTAATTTAACCTTTCTTGTCATTGTACTAGATTCTATTTGGTATCAGTATTACATTTTAATAGTGGTGAGAAAAACATTTAATCCATTAGATCAGTGATTCTCAATTTGTGAGTCACAATTCCTTTGGCCAAATTTCTGTCTCCAAAAGTATTTACATTATGATTTATTAAAGTAGCAAAACGACAGCTATGAAGTAGCAATGTAAAGATTTTATGGTTTGGGGGTCACCAGAGCATGAGGACCTGTATTAAAGGGTCTCAGTATTAGGAAGGTTGAGAACTATTGCTTTAGAGTGTCAGGAGTAGCCATCTAAGTGATGAGTGACTGGCTGCCCACAGTCCTTTACAATAGCTTACACAGGCTACAAAAGTCAAAACGCCTTCTACTTTCTAATTATTATCTCTGTGGCTATCACACATTATGCCTTTTCTATTTAAATCTGAGTATAATTGAGAGCCAAGGCAGTTTTTACTCTCGCCGATAACGTCATTGTTAAAAGAGGTGGCGTTGGTTCAGGTCAGTTGGTACTTGCAACTGGACGTGGATGAGATGCTCATTGTTATCCTGTGACCACCATGGCATGACACTCTAGTCAGAACAGGTGACATGCCCCCAGGTGTGAGGTGACAGTGATGGCTGCTCATCCACCAAGAACTAGTGGAATATGGAGATGTATATGCTAAACTGCTTATTCATCCTTTTCCATTTGCAGAAGAAATTAGCCTTGTTGGTGGTGTGTTTCTTTTCTGTAAGAGTGGACTGCCTGAGAGCAGAAGCACACTCAAAGCTGCCTCGAGCCTAGATTCCAGCCCTGGTACTCTCTTAAATCATCGCAAATCACCAGAAACATCTCCAACTCCCGCTCTTACTCTAAAATGCTGGTCTCAGCTTTTAGGTTACAGGATCATCAGGAAGATCAAATGAGTATAATATATATTTAAAATACTACAAACACAGGCCACTGAATAAAGAGGGTGTGGTTATACACATTGATGGTATGGAGAATGATATCAGTATTGCCAGGTTGGTCAGACCTTTGGCTTTATTTGATTGGTTATAAACTACACTGAAACTGTGATTCAGCTAGGAGGAGGACTGAACTATAACGCATAACAACGCTAATCAAAAAGCATCCTCTGGCAAATTTTAATGCTGCTTTTTAACTGTATTAACTTGTTTTGTAGAGAAATTATGATGGTGATGGAATTAATATTTCTCCCCAAATCATTCTTACCCAATATAGCTGAACTACAGGGAAGATGAATACTTTGAGAACATAATTCAAAATTTGAAATTCAGCCAAAGCAAGCAGCTAAAAAAGCTCCGAGAAAAGGTGGACAAAGACGAGTATGTATACGTTTACTCTATTTTCTAATTGTTCATTCTGGAGCAACCCTTCTCACTGCTGGTTCAGGTTCCCTGACCACAGCAATATCTCCCTCTCTTAGGATGTACTGAGAACACTGAATTGTACTGTATTAACAACATGGTCAGGAACTCCCACTGAATGGCTTTCTTCACTAAGGCCACTTTTTTTTTTTCCTCACACACTTAGCTTTATCTCTCAAGTGGTTTCTTTCTAATTTTTAGGTGGACGAGGCTCACTGAAACATCTTGGTTTAACAAAACTAAGCTCTTCAACCTGTGCTTTGGCCTTACTCTGTCTGCAGAATATTCTTCTGCTATTAGTCCCTACTTTTTCTATTAGTCAAGCATCCTGTGGGCCCACCCACTCCCTTCTTTGGTTGTTTCATGTGACACGTTGGAGAAGCTACACAGGAGATGCCAGGAATGATCTTGAGCAACAGCCTTTGGATATGACTGACCTCTGCACACTAGTTTCATCAGTACTTCACACTACGAGTTTTGACCTTTGTTCTTCAACTCAATTGGTAATACCTGGAGACTGATGATCAAGTGTGCTGAGCACTCAAACCCACAGAGCTGCTTAATTTGATCTTCTTCCAAGAC